>OX451737.1:259088802-259390785 GCA_948472305.1 Vicia faba | reverse complement strand
TTGTTCGATGGTGGTGTTGAGTTTTGTTGATTTTAATTAGACTTTTCGAGCATTTCATGAGTTGATAAAATGCGGTCAGGATTTGGAAAATGTACACAAAGTGTGATTTATTTTTTGCTTGATGCATATTTGGTTTTAATTTGTTCAATGCTTGATATTGGTGTCGATTTTGGTTGATTTTAACTTGATTTTTTTTAGCGTTTCATGAACTGAAACGATGCTGCCTGGTGTTTTGTTTTGTAGTTCCAATACTTGTTTGAAACTTGTTTCTTCATGATTTAATCTCAATTTGAATTGTGATGTGAATGTTTAACCTCAGGTATATTTCCTTGTTTTTACTAACTCATTTTATGGATTTATGCAAGTTTCTAAAGATGCTTCAAAAGAGAGATTCACCTTGTTTTTCTATTTACATTTAATCGATTAATATATTCTTGATTATTCGATTAAAATGTTATCATTATTATTATTGGCTCGGATTTTCTATAATGCATTTAAGTTTGGTTTCTCATTACATGAAACTTGTGTTTCGCTTTTATTTGTCGAGATTTGTATTTTATGCGGGTTTATTGTTTAGTATTCAGATATGCTTGATGCACCTTATGTTTGTGATTTATTTTCACATTGGCGATATTCTAATGCTTATCGCTTATCTCTTGCATTAGATTCCCGACTATTTTCTTTGTTTGTAAAGCTTTCACAAAGATCTTCAGGTTTCTTACGCTTTGTTACGCTTTGCAACACACTTTTGTTTGTTCGGTACTTTTTATTAATCTATTTTATTTCACATTTTCTTTTGATTTCCTTACCATGAGAAGTAGGAATGGAGATGCATGTCTGAAGACCTACCCATGTAAGCATTGGGAAACTTGTTTGTTTAAAGTCCTCAGAGTAGGAAACTCTTTTTGTAAAAGACCTCAAAAAGGGGAAAATTTTGTTTGTTTAAAGACCTCGAATAAGGAAATTATATTTGTAAAAGACCTCAAAAAGGGGAAAATTTTGTTTGTAAAAGACCTTAAAAAGAAGGCAATTATGTTTTTTTTAAAGACCTCAAAGAAGGCAATTCCCATTCCCCTTTTACTTTATGCTTGCAATTGAGTCAATAAAAGTGGAAGGAGGGCTTGCAATCGGCCCCCACATTTCAAGTCCCTTAGGCATTCTTAGCTCGCTTTATATATTGTGCTTTGAATCGTTCGTCTCTTGTCCTTTGAGTCAATAAAGTGAAAGGAGGGCTCATAATCAGCCTCCACACTTTGTCATCGTTTCGGAGCTACTTAGTTCACGTTTCTTAATGTTGAAGCTTCGAGTTGTTACTCGATTTGTGATTGAGCTATTCTAGTGGAAGAAGGGTCTATAGACTCATCTACCTTGGATTCATGTACAAATAGGTCATGCTTGATGCTTGTTAACTTCTTTGTTTATGTTTACTTCCTAGCACCTTTGCATGTTCCCTTAGGTTCAGTTGTTTCGTTTTTGAATCAAGGTATACATTAGGATTGTAAATCATGAATGCTAACTTAGGTAGATGTCTCCCTCTTGTACCTAAACTTTAGGACCACAATTTCATGATAACATTAGGATGGTTAGTCTCCCTTAGACTTTTTCTCTTCCTCTTTTGCCTCAGTAAAACTAAAACTTTCTTTTCTTTTCCAAAATCTAAAACACTTAATAAACAAAGATGTGAATCGTATGCAGTTTAGTCTTGTGGGGTAGAGCGAATCAGTCCAGACTGAATCTTGCTCTTTCTTCCATTTTCAGACTTTATTACGGTTCAAATTGCAAACCTTTTTTTCAAATAAGCATAGAAGTAGTGAGTGTCCCTCTCATGGGAACCTATTGCTATCATCCCACCAAAACACAAACCAATTCAAACTTTTTTGTCTTCGGACCACCTTCAGGCTTTTCTTTGAAAAACTTTTCACTAAAAAGGATGTATTATTTCCTCTCCATGCAAAACGATGCGTAATTCCCCAAAGGTCGGGTGGAACTATGTCAAATGTTGGAGTGCGAATGTAATACTATATGCTTAAAAAATGCAAACCAACTAGCATTTTCTAGGTGAACTACGAGTGCCCTGATCCCCTATTGCATGAAAGGTGGTATGTAGGCACAAAGGTTCTCAGCCGCGGCGGACATGTCTAATAAAACCTTTTTCCTTTATATTGTCAATATTCATTCATGCATTTTCTCCTTAGCTCGTAAGCTTTAGATATGAACACACCATTTGATTAGAACAACAAAAGTGGATCCCGTAGAGTACCACGATCGTGAAGGGTGCTAATACCTTCCCCTTGCGTAATCGACTCCCGTACCCGATATCTCGAATGCATGATCATGACTTCTCCCTTCAGGTTTTATTTGATGTTTTCCTTTCCTTTCTATGGGTTAAAAAATACTCGATGGTGGCTTCCTTGATTTTATCTCAATGATTTTCCCAGTTTCTTCACTACAAACCCTAACCGTTTTTTGTTGATTCAACATCTTCTCTTCTTTTTATCTTCAACAAGAACAAGAAACAATAGCTCCCAATTGATTTATCAAATCTTGTTACTCCTTTGGGTACCAAACTCCAAAGCTCTTTCATGAACAATCAATTGTAACTATTGAACACAAGATCTTTCACACCCGATCCTTAGGTCGGCGTATAAATTGAGAAGACACCATGGTTATAAATTGAGATATTTTGAAATGATCAATCATACCATATATCATATACCAAGTATATCATGTATTATTCAAATATAAACAAGTAAAAGAAAGTACTTACTTACAAAGCGAAAATTGAAACGATATTACCTCACCGTACACATGACGGAGGATGCACTAGAATATCACAAGGAACTCTCGAACGAAAGTTGAAACCAATGCAAACAACGCCTTAAGATCTTTTGACATCAGTGTTCTTACCACTTTTCTCTTTGTTAAAGTACCAGATAGGGTTATTTTTGACGTATCCAAGAAATTTATTGATTCGATGTTCATCCATTTTGATTGGACTTTCATCCTCTTTCTTATCATGATTGTTATCTTACTCATCCTCATGTTTCACTTATTTGGGTTGATCAATTCCTTCTTCAGCGTTATTGAGTATGTCTTTTAAAGATATACATACATCATGAACTAAATAACTTTTCAGAATTTCTTGGATAAGAAGCATTAGAAATAGTCTACATATCTTTTACCAATTAAAGAAAACTAGTTGTTGCCTTCCTAGGTCACATAGACCTTGTTCATTGCCACAAAGTCAATGAAATAGGGAGATGCCATCTGTCATATGTCTTAAGCATCCACAAACAAGAATCTATATTCTCTTAATAGAGCTAAGACATTTTTCCTGCAAAATCAACAAGAAATGCTAGGTACCCAATCTTCATTGAGTCCTTGAGGGTTAATTAAAAACATGGTTGCACTTGGGAAACCATTGAAAAACACCTTTATGAATAAAATATAATTCTTAAATTTGCATTTTTAAATAATATGACCTTTCTTGCAACACTAGTAACAAGCTAAATTATGAAGAGTGTTTTACACCATTTCTTCTAATGTACCTATTGTACATTTTCACAAACAACTCTATTTATTCAATATTTGAATTCTCGTCGTCACTAATATCACTATTACTTTTCTAATTTGTTAAGGACCTTGAACTAGAATCATTTAGAGCAATAGACTTATTTTCTACCTCCGTATCCATGTATTTCTCCTTGTTTAACTTCTTCTCATGCTTTTTCTCATATTTCTCCAAGAAAGTGAATTCTTGCTCATGTTCTTGAAGCTTACCAAACAATGTAGTGAGGTCTAGTGTTGTAAGATCATTAGCTTCCTTGATCGCAGTGACCTTTAATTGCAAATCCCTAGTAAGACATCTTAAAAATTTATTAGTAGCAATTTCATTAGAAACCGATTTCCCAAGTGCATTTAACCGATTAATTAGATGAGATAACCTCGTTTTCATTTCGGCAATGGTTTCACCATGCTTCATGTAAAATACTTCAAAATCTTGATTTAGTGTATTAATTCTAGCTTGTTTGACTTCATTAGTTCTCTCATGGGCAACTTGTAATGTGTCTCACATAGCTTTAGCGATTTCACGATGGGAAACACGATAAAATTCATCAACATCAAGAGCGGATATGAGAATATTTTGTGATTTCTAATCGCAACCCCACTTTTTCTTATCATCATCATTCTATTATGCTTCCAGTTTAGGTATGACAACACCATTAGCATCAGTCACAATACTTTGAGTTAGAACGTTGATAATACATATATACGCTTTCCAATAGCGATAGGTTTCACCAGTGAATACACGCGCTCTGTTGTACACCCTTTTAGGTTTAATAGTCATTATCTAATAAGCATTTTTAAAGCACAGAATGAACCAGAGTTCTGATACAACTTGTTTGATGACAAAACTTATCTAGAGGGGGGTGAATAGACCCCTAAAGTAAAAATTTCCTTTTAAAAATTCTATTTTTAAAAAAAAGAACGAAAAGCTATGGCAAGGAGAAGATTTGGCCTAGATCAAACAAGTCGTCTAAACCGAACCGGTTATTGGAAACTCAGATATGCGTAAACCAAGGAATGAAATCTAAAATTATGATAAGACTCAATACAATAATTTCTTAAATAGTCATTTTATAATGATCACAATTGTTAACCAATTTCTAATAAAATTATTGATAAAGAACAAGCAAATTACCAAACACTTAGGTTTCAATCAAATTGTCAGATTTTCCTTTTGAGTTTGTTAATATGAAATACCCCTTACAATATAATTGATTGTAATGTAATAAAAAACAATGTTTAACAATCAAAGGTATGTCTATACGAATCGATTACACAATCAATGAATTTAACAATTTGTTATACAAAGTAAATGATATATATATATATATATATATATATATATATATATATATATATATATATATATATATATATATATATATATATATATATATATATATATATATATATATAGAGAGAGAGAGAGAGAGAGAGAGAGAGAGAGAGAGAGAGAGAACACAAGGATTTGTTTAAGCAGTTTACTAATCGTCCTCACTATGGCTACGTCTGCCCCCAATTTCGTTTTAAATTGAGATGATAATTTTTGCTTTGCAAATAGTTGTTTACAAGGGAAATGTAGCAATCGAACCCTACCAACCCCGAGTTTGATTTTAATCCTAACATTTTGTTTTCCATTGATCTCATTTTGATCAAGTCACCCAACAAACCTCTTTGATCCACCATATCACGTTACTCCATTGATCGAATAACCGTTCTTCAAAGCATTCACATGGCCAAATCCAAATTGTGAATTGTTGTCACCCGATACTTCTAACTTGATCCACCATCTCACGATACTACTTTCCAAGAAACCATTGTTATTCAAAGCTTTCACTCGGTTGAATCCAAACTGCAAACGTATCATATCCTAATATTTATAAATTTCACCCACCGTCTCACACTAATCCTTTGCAATAACCCATGTTCTTCAAAGCTTTCACTCGATCGAATCTAAATTGTATAATCTTGTCAAAAACCTTGAAATCCCAATGATCTTGAAGGAAAACCCCAATTTAATTTTCTTATTTGAAACCCCCAAAGATTCTCAACCCAATTTACCAGTACACCAACCTAAATTGGACGTTATCAACACAAGTCTAGATGGCACCCAAACAAAAAATGATTACGTGTAGTTTGCTTGTGTGTATGCATAGATGAGAGGTTGAAGATAAAGAGCAATCTTTGTATGTTTTAGTTTATTCTAATTGGAAATAATGCATGTCTGGAGTATTTATATGTGTGGAAGTTGAAGGCAAAAAAGGAGGTATAGAAATTGAAAAGAAATTCAATTTTTTGGAAAAACTACAATATGTGTCGATACATATAAGTCATATGTCGACTTATGTAATGGCATGTATCGACATGTTCAAGGTCATGTTTCGACACATAGAAATATAATCTACATGCTTTAGAAATGTAGTATATGAGTTGACCATGAGTCGACACAGACAACATGTGTTAACACATGAGTTAACACATATAAATAGATCCTACAAGCTTTAATATTTCACTACATTTGTCGACTCATACTTCATATGTGTCGACACATATACCTATTTTTAGTGTAGAAACTCATTTTTAATGCATGATTTTTTTCCAAACATGTTCTAAATGCATCCTAAGTACCCTAATGCAAAGGTGCACATAAAGATTCAAAGATAATGTCCATTATACATAAATTCTAAAGTTATCCTAGTTTTACATCATAAAAACATCTAATGGGAAAGTGCACTCACAAATCAAAGAAACTAATGATATTATAAAAGCATAACTTAGATATTAAGGGTTATCTTGAATTTCTAGAAAAGCGTAATGAAATTCTTAAGAATAAAATAGCTAATGTTAGAAACCTAGCTGGAACATTTGAGACTTGTGTCTAGTGAAAAAGGAAGTAAAAATTGCATGAAACCCTAAGGCTTTGTTTGGGAGTTTGAAGGGAGGGCTTTGAAAAACGATTTTCTTTAAAAAATATAGAGAAATCTTTAACATTTTTTGAAAAAAATATTTTGTATAGAATGAAAAAAGTGTTTATTATTAACATATTTTTAATTTTTGGAGTACTATAACATCATATATTATATTTGAACAATTTGTATAAACCTTCCAAACCCTTCTTTAATACAAAATTTTAGTTCCACCAAATTAAGGGAATTTTGGTTTGTGAATAAAAACAAATCCCCCAAAACCCACCCTACCTAATTCCTTATATTATTTTCACTCAATATTTCCCTTTTTTCAAAGCCTTCCCCTATCTTCTCCAAACTCTCAAATAAAAGCTAGATTAGGGTTTAAGTCTTGTATAACATATAGCAAAGAATTAAATATGAAGAAAATGAATTGACTTATTTATAAGTGTTCCCAGTATAATAAATTTGGCCATTTAGAGACATTTTGTTTTGATAAATTGAGAAGGTCTAAAGGTAGTATCCTTAGACTTCTTAGAAATGCTAATGTATCGAAACCCAAGAAAATTTGAGTAGCAATGGTGAAACCCTAATATATTTTGTAGGGATGCTTTGCAAATTTTATGAAGCCTTAGAAAATATTAAATGAAGTTGTGCAAAGAAAATTGCATGCCTTAGAGTATACAATAATCTATTTTTAAATTGAAGCTTTTGATCCAAGGATGCTAGTTGATAGTGTATATCAATAATCGTGATAAAAGCAAATGTTAGTTGGGGATGGTATCAACATCTCTGATCTTGATGATAGGCCAACCTCTTAGTAAGTCGAGAAGACAACTCTATGGTGGACACATTTATCTCATGTCTTAACTAGTTATTGTATCCAACAATTCATAGAAAAGGATCAACAATATTATGTTGTTGTTCCCTATAAAGGGGGAACTTCAATCAAGGTTACTTGGTAATCAAAAGGTTGAATAATCATTAAACCTTTAAATAAGTGCTCTCAATATTCTCTCTCCCATTAAAAAAATAATTTTACTGATAAAATAGATGAGTTATTTGGTTTGTGTCAAGAAAGGGGTGCTAATAAATCAGCTATTTGCAAAAAGAGGTAAGACAAAGAAAAATTTCAACCCAAGGCCCAAAAAGCATCTAGGAGGATGAAGAAAAAAAATCCAAATCAATAAGGGCTATAATCTAATCAATTATGAGACTTACACACTTTAAATTACAAATTAGATCATATTCAAACTTCGCCTCCAAGTTATTCAAATATGTGCATTAATAGGAAATGTGTGAGATCTCCAAAAATATAAGGAACTTATCGATTAAAGCCTTAATATAATCGATTAGATAGCTCATTTTATAAAGAATTGTTCTCATACTTGATAAGCCTAATCCTCATTGATTTTGTGCAAGTTTTACACGCCCAAAACCGCAAAAGCTTTGCTATAAATAGGTATGCATTTTCACTTCTTTTGCATCTCATATTTTATTCTATTCTCTTTATCCTATATGTGTGAGAATACCCCTTCAGTATTCCATCATCATCATGGCACCCAGAAGGCTAAGATTTTCCACTCCATCACCTCCTATCACCGATGATTTCTCATCACAACAACAAGAAGGAAGGTTATTTCAAGATTCCGTAAGAAGAACTATCTTGGGAATTCATACCTTGGATGCTGAATATTTCAAGAATATGAATTCTTAAATATCATTGAAGATCTAAAATTAAGAACATTCATCTGCAACCCTCAAATAATGGTATACCTATCCTTAGTCAAAATATTCTTTTCAAATCTCTACTTCACTGATGGAATAATTTAT
This sequence comes from Vicia faba, assembly GCA_948472305.1. Lineage (NCBI taxonomy): Eukaryota > Viridiplantae > Streptophyta > Magnoliopsida > Fabales > Fabaceae > Vicia > Vicia faba. The sequence goes on along the minus strand of OX451737.1, from coordinate 259,382,479 downwards.
TCTGAAGTAAGAAAGCATAAGATATCCATGCCTTTGGAAGACTTTGCAAATACTTTAGATCTTCCACATGATGGAACTTTCTTCAATCCATATGAACAGGGGGATAACTTCAATTGCAAGACCGTTGCCTCATTATTCTCGACCAATCCAAAATCTCTAGTTTTTACCCTTTTATCTTTTGGTGTTATGCGACCAAACATTATTATAAATTATTAAGTGATAAATTTCATACTATTTACAAGGGAAATCAACTTTAGTCACCTATCTAGATCAAGCATGGCAACTGTGTAGATGATTGCAAATAAAATTGAAAAAAACTGGGCAAGTGAAGTGATATAACAATTGTTGGCAAGCAATAGAAAAGGGTTATTCCATATTGTGATATAGTAATAAAGATCTTGGAATCTACCGACTTCAACCTTGAAGGAGAGGAGTCTACAGAAGCTGTTAGAAAAAAGGATAAATTGCTTTAAGAAAAATGAGATATGAGATTATTGATGGAAATGTTATTCAAAAACCCTCAAAAGTAAAGAAAAGAGGAATGGATCATCAAAATAAATAAGAACCTATGAATCTAGAAGATTTCGAATTACCCATTGTAACTATAGAGTGCAACCTAAGAGGGGTGAATTAAGGTTTCTCGATTTTTACCGATTTTTCATCATGACCTTAATTATCTATAAATATAAAACACTATGATGATTCTCACACAAACCATAAATTACAACACTTATAAAGCACATCAATTTCTATTACAAACACATTTTAGAAAGCATATAACTTTCTATTACTAATAATTGTCACCACACGCTTGGTGATCAAAATAAATTTTGAATATATGAAATGTTCTTAAATCAATTCCAATATAGTAACGGTCATGGTACTGGTTTCATAACTTAGTTAAGCATTTACCTGACTTAAAAGTAGCAAAGTGTAGTCGATTACACATTTGGTGTAATTGATTACAACTTTTGAAAACAATCAAAAAATTATGGAAGAATATTGATGTAATCGATTATATATTTAGTATAATTGATTACACTAACTTAAGAAACTTACGATTGTTCTGGAAATGTGATTATGGCAGTTTCAGATGCCATAATTTACAAAAAATAAAGAGAATGAATGAGAAAAATGGAAAAATCAATTTTTTAATGGCAATGCGTGAGTATTTTGATACATGATGGTTTTATAAACTTTAGATGTGAATGGATGAGAGATTTTCTAAGCATTTAAAGTTTGTACACAATAAATTGCAATGAAGTACCTTAACATCAAGATAAATTTCATTTTACTTCCAAAATATCCATAAGCTTATATATTCATGATTATTGATTCCAAAATTTGTATTCCTTGATATTTCTTATTTGAAAAACTTTTGCCTTCATCAAAGCTAAACAAAGATAGTTGATAACCATCTTTTTCACAATCTCCTCCTTTTTGGTGATGACAAAATATATTTATGGGAAGTTTATGTTTGACACTTAATGCTCCCTGTATCTTGTATATGTTTCCCTCTATTTTTCAATTCATACTTTGTCTTTGGTATCCTAAAAATTATCAAAAACAACAGTCTCTTCTCCCCCCTTTTGATATTATCAAAAAGAAAAAGTGTAAAATCCAAAGTAAAGTAATATAGGGAAAAGATACATCATAGATTAAAGTACTTGTCCTCTTCATAATTATTTGATGTCAATGTTGATATCAATATAGATTCTCTTCTAAAGTGATTATGTTGATATCATTCATATGCTCTTTGAAAGTATCGATCTTTTCAATTCATCTTCAATCAATTGACGATTTAATCTTACCATATCATATGGTCTTATTGTCTCTTGAATAATCAATCTTAATTTAACAATTTTAGCATATGGTTTTCAAGTACATACAGGAAACAATCAATAAAACTTTATATGTACCCAATATTCTTTGGGTTTTTTTAGGTTAGTTTATTTTCTTACCCACACATATTCACCATTAGGAACACCAAAGTTTTTTTGTAGCAAGCATTAGAAGTGTGACCTTTTATATGGCAATAAAAATATGTAGGCTTAAAAAAATTCTTATTTTAGAGTCATAAGAATTATTTTTAACATAAGCCTTCTTAGGATGAATTATAACTTTCACTTTCTTTGATTCCTCATTGTTGAATTTATTGCTAGGCTTAACAAAGATAGTTTAACTTGTATTTGGTTTATCAAATTTAGAGTATCCGAGACCATTTTTATTATTAGAGTATCTTTTCTTGTTTATCACATTTTCTAAACCAAGTTTTCCTTTGTCATATTTCTTTAAGACTTAGTTCAGTTCAACAGTTTTTAATTTAAGATTTTCACATTTATTACATGCTGAATTTTTATCTTGGTCTAATTCCACTTTCATCTCATTAGCCTTAATTTTTAGAGAAAATTATTTTCTTTTGTTTTGAACATGTTCTAGAAAGTGTCAGATATTCTGCATATAATTCAAGGAAAGCATTATAAAATTCATCATAAGATGGTTCAATATCACTAACCTCATTTTCTTCATCATCAGAATAGTGTGAAGTCATTAATGTTATGTTTGCTTGTTCTTCAGGTGAAAATGAACTTACTTCATTGTCTTTCCATGCCACATACGCTCTTCAATTTTGTAGCTGTTTTATGCGTTATTTTCTAGTTATTTCAATCATATTTTTGCATATTTGTTTCTCTCTTTTAGAAATGTATTTATGTATATTTGTTTGATTAGATTGAACGCGATCAAATCAATTGAAATAGAGATTTAAATTTGAATCATATCAAATCTTTTTGGAGGAAATTTAAAACCAAGTCTTAAAAAAAAATCCTACAATCTGGACATGATCATATGCCTATTGGAAAAACCCAAAATCATCATTTCTATATAAGGAGACTCAATTCTAATGTTTGAGGTGTGCAAATATTGAAGATTTCTTGTGTTAGTGTTTGTATTTTGGGTCCTTATTTGTGCTATTTTATGCACCAGTCTAGCGCTTTCATTCTGATCTTAAAGCATAAAGTTTGGTTTGTTTAGATGAGTTGTAAATCAACAATATTTATTTTGATTATTATAGTTGATCTCTTATGATTAATGGTTGAGGTGAAGTGAGAGGGGTTCTCATATTTAGGTGGAGTCCTAAATAGAAGGTCATTGGATAATATTAGGAAGAGGTTGTGAACAAGGTGTGTTCATGTAAGACTAAGTATATTGATACTATTGATAGTGAATTTCATTTCTTGGGTTGGATGCCTCCCAGATGTAGGTGTGGTTTGCACTTAATTGGGTTAACAATTATTATGTTCTTTATTGCTTTTCTACTTCATCATCTTGTATAAGTTAAACTGCCATAATTTGGTTGTGCATATTGTCTTAGACATTATGTCCAATATCATTCCCCAAGAGTATAATTTCAATTGACATCAGACTACGAAAAATAAATTATGTTCAAATGGACAACATTAAAGATGTAGGATCAGTAAATATACCATATGTATTGGATGGAGCCAATTATGGTTATTATAAAGCTAAGATGGGTGCCTTTCTCAAATCCATTGAAACAAAACATGGAAGGCAGTTGTAAAAGGTTTGAAACACCTTGTGATTACTTCTTAAGATGGAACATCAACCTTAAAACTAAAATTCGAGTGGACAAATAATGAAGATAATAAAGCTCTTAGAAATTACAAGGCATTAATTTTTATCTTCAATGGTGTTGACAAGAACGTATTCAAGTTGATCGTCACATGTACTGAAGCCAAACATGCTTGGGAGATTCTCAAAACTGCACATGAAAGAAAATTCAAGGTTAAAATGTCAAGGTTGGAGCTCCTCACTAAAAAGTTTGAGAATATAGGAATGAATGAAGATTAATTTATTTCTGATTTCAACATCATACTTCGTGACATTTCCAATACTTAAATTGCATTAGAAGAGAAGTTGTCTAGAGAAAAGCTGGCCAGAAAAATCATAAGATCACTTCCCAAGAAGTTTGATATGAAGGCCACATCTATTGAAGAAGACCAAGACCTTAACAACATCAAAGTTGATGAACTCACTAGTTCTTTATAAACTTCTGATATGGCTTTGAATGATAGTCCTAGAAAGAAAAACAAAAGTATAACTTTTGTGTCCAACACTAAAGAGGATGAAGATCAAAGTGAAGAAAGTTTTGCAGAGGTCATAGCCCTTGTTGGGTGAAACTTTAATAAAGCCTTAAGAAGGCTGTACAAAAATTGGAGGAAAAATTTCCCAAACAAGATGTCATTCACCAGTTCCCTAAATAAGAGCAAAGATGACCACCAACCTAATAGAAGCAAAGAGCATAATGTTTTGAATGTAAAGGTTTTGGTCATATTAAATATGAATGTCCTGATTTTCTAAAGAAACATAAAAAGAGATTTTCAATCACTTTGTCATATTTTGATTATGAAAGTGAAGGAGAAATAGCTAATAATGTGATGGATTTCACTGGAAAATAGGACTCTTGTAGTGAGTCTAGTAATGAAAATATCTCAGAAGAAGAACTAGCAAAAACTTACAGACTCTTTCTCACTTAATGGAAGGAATCTTGCTTAAGATAAACGAAATAGAAGAATACCATAAGTGCTTTAATTCTGGAAAAGGAGAAGCTTGGCCCAACCATTGTAGATCTGGAAGAAGAAGTCACATTGTTAAAGTCCAAAGTTGACAATATGACAAAATTTATACGTATGTTAAACAATTGTTTTGATATGCTTGATGAGATTTTGGAAGTTTGGGAGAAGTCCAGAAATACGAAGGCTATAGGGTTTGACTACAACACCACTAACAAAAACGTCAAATTCCCCACTAAGACGTTTGTCACTCCTGATAAGAAAACTGATTTCTTGATGAAGAACCACATGTCCTAGCATCTTGCTCAACATGTGTATCCTCATAATAGAGGAAAAAATAAATCATATATGAGGTATTACCATTGTGGTAGATATGGTAACATAAGACCCTTTTGCTATAGACTGTATGGTTATCCTTAGTCTCGTAGTCATCCATGGCTCTACAAGAAGAAAGGGAATAAAACTCAAGAAAAAAGGTGTGGAAACCCAAGGAAACTATCACTTGTCTCAATGCTTATTCATAAGCTAGAGTTTATTCAAGAAAAGATCAGTATCTTGATAGTGGATGTTCAAGGTGTAGCGGTAGAAATGTTAAGACTAAGCCATTGGGTTGACTTGACTCGCACATATCAAATAAAAATCGCCCATGCACTTTATTGTTTACAGAGGGAATGGGGAAAGAGCGAATAAACCCCAAAAAAGAGAGGGAGAGAATCTAGGTACGGGGGTTGGTTATGCAAAGGGAAGGTATTAGCACCCTAAACATCTATGGTACTCCGCAGGAACCTCTTTGAAAATTTGTGTATTTTCGCTATAAATGTTGTATACAAAAATAGATGGTGGAGATGAGAAAAGATGTATTTTTATACAATTTTGCACCCGTCGTGGTTGCAAACCTTTAGTGCCTACGTATCACCTTCCGTGCAATAGGGGATCAGGGTACTTGTAGTTCACCTCAAAAATTTTAAAACACATGAGTGTTGGTTAATTTTAAGAGAAGAAACATCACCATTATATCCGAGTGAAAAACATACTTACTATCCACAATCATGAGAAAGGATAATTTGTATCATCTCAAAGTGGAGGATATAACTTGGATTTAAAAAAAAAACAAAGCCTAACTTAACAAACAAGTGAAAAATATCTCACTTCACTACATATCGTAGAAGTATAGTAGCTCGCATCACTACAAGAATCAACAAAAGTCTATTGTTTTGAGAAAAGATTTTTAAATTAAAAAGCCAAAGTGGCAAAAATGGTTTGAATGAGGTTGAGTTACTTTTAGTCTTCTCACAAAAAATATCAAAGTATGATTAAGTTGGTTAAAGTTTGGTTAAGAAAATATTTTTGAAAATGCATGGACCTAAGTCCAAGTTTATTATGAAAGCGGTTCAAGTTAGAAAACAAGAAGAGTTTTGAAAAAGAGGGAGAATATTTTTGATATTAAAGATGATGGGAGGAGATTAAGGGACTATCCTAAAGCATAAGGTAAAAGCTAAGGAAAAGAACGATCTAACGAACAAGAAGCCAACACTTGACATGTAGAATTATCATCCTTTGGATTGAAACCAGGCAAGAAAAAATACTAAACCTATGAGAAATACCAAGCTTCAGATGAATTAAGTCTTCATAAAAATTGGCAGAGTAACGGTTGTGTATAGAAGAATTCTCAATCACAGACAAAGCATATAATCAGAATAACCTACACACAAAGAAAATGAACCTAATGTCTTGGGATAAACCCCAAGAATTTCAGAAAAAATAACAACAGAATCAAAAGGTCCCAAGGGTATCAAGGCTTCTAATCCTAAGTTCAAGAGGTCCACAACTCCATAATACTAAGGATAGTAACCAAATAGTCCTAGTAACCTTAAGGCTTTTATTGTTCAGGTTGATTATTAAGTATGTTCAAAAAGAAAATAAAAGCTCAAGTGAGAAAAATGAAAATGACATAAATATAAATGCTCAAGTGAGCAAAGATAAAATGACATAAAGATAAATGCTCAAGTGAGCAAAGATAAAAAATGACATGGAATGTAAATACTAAAATAAATGGTACATAAAAGTAAAGGCATGAAATAAAAAGCATAAAGTAAAAACAAAAAGTAAATCCAATTGTTAATGAATTAGAATTTAGAGGTTAGTTGAATGACCATCTTGAAACTTGCATTTGAAAACACATTAGAAGATTGATAATATCAAAGCTTCTCAATAACACGTTTTGTTTGCTTTTTGTCAAGTATATCATCGATTTCAAGCACTCAAGGCAACCACATATGATCAACGATTTTCAAATGATTAAATTAGACCAAAGTTTATGAAGCTCATTAGAGGATTGATAAGATCAAAGCCTCCTAACAATGAACTTCAAAATTATTGGATCAAAGGTTTCAAGTTAAATATACTTTGGCTTACAAACATAGGTTTGGGCCATGAATGATCATTTTTGAAATGGGAAAAATTTGGCGCTATGTTAAGAAAACCTAAGTGGGCTTATATAGAAGTCACATATATTTTTGAGGCCAGTCAATAGCAATCTATGTACTAAATGTTAGAGAAATGATATGTAGATTATTCTCCAATAACATGTAGCACAAATAAGAAAGGGATAAGATGAAGAGGTGAAGGATGTATCAGATGAAATTAGGGTTTCAAATATCATCAACATCATTAATCTATTTTGATGGATTTGATTTTTCAATCTATCAACATCCAAGATTCAATGAGGTTCAGGAACTTGTCCCAAAATAACATCCAAATCAAGACTAAACAAAAATAATAAAATAATATTTAATAAAACAACATTTAAAATATTAATAAAAGAGAAATAATTGGTAAAACTGTACAGAGTATACTAAAACACCAAATAAAAATTCCAAAAAATAGTCATAAGTCAAACATGAGCCAATAAGTGTTGACAAAAAATTTCAGAATTTTTTAAAGTTAGAAACTGTTTTTTAAAAGAAGCAAAATAAACCAAAAATTGTGAAAAATAGAAAAATCAGAAATAAAAATGAGACGAGGTCACCAATATTTGTCAACAGGTCATTGGATCATTCCATGATTTTTTCAGAATTTAAAAATCAAGAAAAGTATTTTTTTAAGCAATTAAAATAAGGCAAACAATAAAAAAATTATAAAAAATATCAAAAATCAAAATAAAAATATGTAAAAATATTCACAAAGTCAAAAATAGTTCAAAGTATTTTTGTATATTTTTCATAATTTTTGAATAAAAATAAGAGAGTTATGAATTTTTGAAATTAAAACAAATTTTGTAAAATAAACTAAATCAGAAATAATATGAGGCATTGGATCTGGCTCATTAAAATACGTTGGCACATCTAATGGCTCAGGAGTGATGATGTATGGTGATCTATGGTCAACAAGTGTGCACTAAAGTCATAAAAGTCAGGTCAATCACAACATTTTAATTGTCACGCTCTCATTGGTTGAAGAAGACATGTATGTCATCTTTAACCTCCATCTACCCTACAACTAGGGAGAGATCAAGATTCTTAAATCTTTAAATTTAAACGCTCATAGTGGTATCACTGGATGCGTCTCCTCAAGATGATCACAACCATATCCTCGTGCCAAGTTTATATAAAGAAAAACTTACTCGATATGAAAAAAACTAGAGAATTTTGAAAGTTTTGAAATCTAAAAACAGAAGCATCAAATGCATTGATTCACCAAAATTAAATTAATAGCAAGCATTAACGAACATCATAGATCACTCCAGTAATTTTAGTTAGAAGAATTGGTGCCTTATTCTACCTGAACGAAGTCCACTTAAATTGCTTCGAAACTTGACTTTGCTTGAACAGAATAGGGCACGATTTGGCTTGGTTTTTGTTTGAGAAGCTCCACACAAGTCCACTAGAGGAGAATAACACAAGAAATTAAATTGAAAAACGAAAAAAGAGTGAATTCGAAAACTCTGAAAAGTGATTTGTGGAGAGAAAATGGTAGGGTAATTTTGGCTATCCAAGCTTAAGGAAATGAGTGCAATATGTCCCTCTATTTACAAGAGAGTGAATGGTGAAAATAATTTGAAGAAATAGTGAGGTTTGGAGGGAAATTGAGTGAAGCCTGAAAATGAGAAAAGTGTGACTTGAACTTGCTCAAAACTCAACTAATTCTTGTGTTTCAATGCTCCAATCATGATTTGGAACTTTGTTAAACATGTCTAAATAAAAAAGTGCAGAAAAATGATCATTAGAAGCCACAACATGGAAATTGCAAACTGACTACAAGCAAAAATTCAGTTTCATGGAAGCAACTTCAAGAGCACGGGGCACACAACATAGGAGGCTTTATGATATCATTCTTTTTACAATGGAAATATCTCACAAAAAATATCACAATGTGCCAAGAAATACGTCATTTGTATGTTTGAGCAATAAGTTATGTCCATTTGAATTTATGAAAAACACACATATATTTTGTACTTCGAAATATTCTAAGTGTTCAACTTCAAAATGACCTATAATGTTCTTCAAAATTCCATGCCTTTCCACTTAAAATTTGACTTTGATGGATGAAGATGGCATGAATTAGACCCTTTGAATTGAATTGTTGAATTGAGATGACTCAAAAATCATAAAAATTGAAAGAGTTATGGTCTTTGAAAGATGATGAACAAATTTGGGGAAATTCACAAAAGACCTCTAATCTATTCAATTCTTCAACCACTTTCCAAGCATCTTCAAGTCTTGCACATAAAAACAAAGTTGTAGTTTACATACCAAAGATTATTGTGAAAAAAGAATGGGCTCAAAGAGATAAAAATTGACCAAGTTATGATCATTTAAAGTAAAACCCTAAAATTCAAAGGCCTTCCAAGGATACTTGTAATCGTTCTCAATCATTAGTGATCTTCCAATCAAAATTAGCCTTAGATTTCTAAAGAGAGCTTGTTAAGTACTATTTAAAGATAATCATGAATTTGGAGTCACTCAAAAATATCAAAAAATTAGTAAGATATGGTCCTTAGAAGTCACCAACCCCTAGCTTAGAGAGTGTCAAAATGACTTGAAACCCCTTTCAACTTTTGATGATTTTTGTTGCACAATTGGATCTTGTCTTGTGAAGAGAGGTTGTTGTTAATGATTATTAGAATCCATAGAAAAAAGAATCAACTCAAAATATTGAAAATTGAGGGATATGCACTTGTGTGATCGGTGGATCTGAAACTGACTGTTTAACGCTGGTTCGCGAAATGTCGCGGAAGTAAGAGTCGCCACCGTCTTTTATTTTCTCCAACATGGACAGGACAAAAGCATAGAAAAATTCCTTATGAGATAGTTTCTCGGTTCGGGAGGTATATTTATAGAAAGGGAAGGTGTTAGCACCCTTTCTATCCATGGTTATCCATGGGCTCTTAGATACTTGCTCATTTGTGTTTTCAAAATGTTTGCTTTTCAATTGTGAGTGGGTTTGAAAAAGTTTCGTTTAAAGATTTCAGATCGACAATTGTATCAGTCCTCAAGAGTGTTTGAAAAATTATTTTGAAAGCTTTTTTGAAAGTGTCGGTGTGAAAAGAAGTTTTGATTTGTTTTTTAATAGAGCAAGTATCTACGAGTCATCTACCTACCCTAAGGAATTAGGCTGTGTAAATGTCCTTAAGGTAGTGCCATCCCACCATTGAGAGATAGGTAGCACCACCGTTAGAGGTGTTCGGGTCAATTCGTTTGTAGGGACAATGTGGTCACCAGAGCAACAGTAGGACACCTTAGAAGCTACCCTTATGCCATTGATCCTTTTTTATTCCGAGGCAACCGTTTCCGAGGCAACTTGTTTTGAGGCATATGGATCAACGGACATAAGGACTTACTAAAATGTCTTATACTCGACGACCACGTTTCGAAGGTAAGGCAACAGTGAGGCGTACCCTAAGAGTGGTGTGTGAATTTGTGTGTTATTTTTCATGTTATGTTTTATCTTGTACATGTATCATGGTGATCTACGCATTGTTTTTAATTTGGCCATACATTCTTTCATGCAATTAGAATTTAAAAGTGCGGAAATTTAAATGCGGGAAGTAAAATCCTACGCTATTACAAGGCGCGGGTCTATACATCGCCAAATTAACAAAGACCCGTTTTAATAAAAAATGCGGAAAATAAATAAATTCCTAATTACTATTACATGGCTTGAGCAGTTACATAATATTCACAAAGGAAAATAAAATAACGTGCGAAAAGAATAAAAATAGAACGTTCGAGGGCGTTGGACCCTTTTGAAATTAAATTGAAATTAAAAACTAATTATTATTTAATAAAAGGAAAGAAATGTTTTTTACTTTTTTTTTTGTATTTATGAAATAAAGAAAATTAAAAGAAACCCTAATTCTAAGTTATTTTTAATTATTAAAAAAAAGGTTAAAGTTTAACCTAATTTACTAAAGAATTTATGTACATGTTTATTTACAAAAATATTTAATAATTAATAATGAGAAAATTATTTATTAAAAAAATGATGAAAAGTTAAAAACCCTAATTTCTACATATTTTAATTTGTTAAGAAAAAGATTGAAGTTTTAAAACCTAAATTAACTAAGTTAATTATTTGACATTTATTTACAAAAATATTTAATAAATAAATTAATTGACATATTTTAGTTTCTGATTTTTATATTATGAAAATTAATTATTGGAAATTAAAGAAAACAATTAAAATAATTAAAAGAAAAGAAAAGGGAATTAAAAGAGAATACAAACAATGGGGGTGCCTGGCCCATTTAGGAGGTGAATTGGAAGCAATCTGGCCCACTGAATCAAAGCCTCTTTTGACTTTCTGTGCTTGAGTGCGTGGGGTTGACTAGCGTGTACCATGGATTACACGTTCTGGCCTTCAGATTGGTCTTGAAGCCACTTGTCAGGCCAGCGTATGAGTGTGCATGGTGGGCCTTGTGATGGACGCTGCATGGAAACATGTTATGGAAAAAATTATGAAATATGATAGGGGACCTGGGAATCGAACCCAGGTCCCAGTGTTTACCAAACGAGTGCCTTGCCAGTTGAGCTGTTTGCGCGCTTTGTATATAGAATGGACAACAAATAATATGTATGAAGAAAAGGCTATTATGCTGGAAGTTGAAAAAACCGCGCCAAGTTTTGAATTGACCAACCAGGAGATGACACACATGCGTCTTCTTCGTTTTGTACCTGTAAATATAACCAAATAGCGGGGGTTTTAAACCCCCACTAAATACAACCTGCAAAAATAGCGAATAGCACATGGACAAATATAAAAAGGGCGCGAGGTATTGGTTGATTTCGTCTTGAGGTCACGAATCCATTGGCATAGGTTTGGTGGTCCAATTTTTCCATATGGGGAAAGCCCCAATTTGAAGCTCTGAAAAACCTAACTTTTGATAATGGTGGATTCTGATACACGCATCGTTAGTTCAATCAAATATCACCAATAGCTTCAGAACAACATTGTTAGCAAGAATCAACACTTAAAATTCATGAATAATGCATGTAAATTAAAAAACGATTATGGACATGTTCATGAAGAAAACGATTCTGTTCTACCAATTCTTGGGGTATGGAGACCAGGTTTTGATTGTAATCGATTCCTGGATGCTTTGGCAATGTATCAGAATGCTTTTGGAGCTTTGAATTATCCTCTAGGTGTGGAATCAGTTTTCAACTTTTTGCCAAAAATTTGCAATTTCGTTCTTTGTTTTCTCAGCAGCTTTCGTGTCTAATGGAATGGGGTTATGTTATGCCTTTGTAGGTGAAGCAAATTAGGTTAAAAAACAAGCCCAAAGTCCATGAATTAAAGTTTTGAATATTTGATTTTGTTCATATCTTTTCCAATCTTTTTGCCATGAAAATCATGCCAATTATGGAAGATTTGGCCTTGTTGATTGATGCACGAAATCTCTTACATGTGTGGAAGATATTAGCTGCATAAAAAAGATTTAAAAACATGATTTGGTATTTTTCTTATATTTAAATTTAATTAAATGAATTAATGATAATAAAAATTCAAATAATTAATCAAAAATAAGAAAATAACTCCCTTTGAGCTTAGTGGGTCGTGCATAGCCTTTGGGTAATGATTCATGGAAGAATTTGTGGCCCATTAGCATTTTTGAAGCCTTTTGTGCAAACTTGACTTTTCAAAATTCCCAAAAATTTCCCAACTTCTACAAGGCATATCTTGCTCAATTTTGAAGCTATGATCATGTTCTTGGATATTTTGGAAAGGTCTTAAAGTTCTCTAACCAATGTCTTTGGTCCCATGTCATTTTGATTTACCAATCTCAAGTTATGGTCTTTGACTTAAAGTGCCTTTTTGTTGACTTTTGAAAATGACCTATAATGTTGAAATTGATAACTTTTTATGAGAGCATTTCTTGGACTTGAAGTGTGAAGATGAGTTGTAGGAAATGTCATTCTCTTCAAAATGAGCTTTGGATGGGATTTTTCTGACAAACCATGAAGAAGTTATGCCCTGGTCAATTTGCAGTTGACTTTTTCAACTGTCCAAAAATGGAAACTTTTGCATCTTGAGACTTTTTGAGCCATGCTTTGAGAATCATGATCAAGAATTGATCAAATGATGTTTGTGGCTTCAAAATAAGATGTTGACCAAAAATTTTGACTTTTGACTGTCAAATGACCATTTTGCCCCTGCAGATGACTGTGAAGCATTTAGGGTTTTTGACTGTGCAACTTGATGCTGTGAGTCTTGAAACTTGGCATATGGATGCTTGACTATGTATGTAGGCATGTGGGACTTGATTGGACCCTTGGAAACCTTAACTTCTTTTCAAGAACCAAAACCCTAATTTTGACTGTGTTAGGAGGCAATTGGACTGTGCAACCCTTGAGTGATTTTGAATCATCTGAAGACTGATCTTTGCAAATCTTGAAGAATATGGGAGGGAAAATTTTGGGGTACAACAGTTTCCCCTGTTCAATCTTCTTAGACCTGAGGATGTAGATTGGCTGGCGTGCCTTTCGTAATCCGAAGGTGGAAGATGATTGAACACTAGAGTGCCCAGAAATTTGCACTCACATAGTAGAGTGTCAGCAGTATGATGCAGGAATGGGCTTACAGATGCCATTTGGAGATTGATGGATAGGAAGATGGGCTTATAGATTCCATCTGGAAGTGTGACAGAACTTTGTCGGGAATGGGCTTATAGGTGCCATTTGGAGACCGTTGGTTTGTGGATGGGCTTATAGATGCCATCGGTGTTGATCGCGTAAGAGATTCCTTAGCGAGAACTTGCGTACCTGAGAAAAGAAAATAATTACCTGGCCTGTTACAGGAACTGATCTTCAAACTCTTTATGTAGATGTGCCCTGGCCGAATACAGGAATCGAATCTTTAAACTCTTCAGACGTGCCCTGGCAAGATACAGGAATCGAGTCCAGAGAATTAGTCGTCAACAGATACACCCTGGAACGATACAGGAATCCGATCTTCGAACTCTTCGAACGTGCCCTGGCAAGATACAGGAATCGAGTCTGGTAATGTTAGTCGTCAATAGATACACCCTGGCAAGATACAGGAATCAGATCTTCGAACTCTTCAGACGTGCCCTGGAAAGATACAGGAATCAAGTCTGGTAATGTTAGTCGTCAACAGATACACCCTGGCAAGATACAGGAATCGGATCTTCAAACTCTTCAGACGTGCCCTGGCGAGATACAGGAATCGAGTCTGGTAATGTTAGTCGTCAACAGATACATCCTAGCAAGATACAGGAATCGGATCTTCAAACTCTTCAGACGTGCCCTGGCGAGATACAGGAATCGAGTCTGGTAATGTTAGTCGTCAACAGATACACCATGGCAAGATACAGGAATCGGATCTTCGAACTCTTCAGACGTTCCCTGGCAAGATACAGGAATCGAGTCTGGTAATGTTAGTCGTCAACAGATACACCCTGGCGAGATACAGGAATCGGATCTTTGAACTCTTCAGACGTGCCCTGGGAAGCTACAGGAATCGAGTCTGGTAATGTTAGTCGTCAACAGATACACCCTGGCGAGATACAGGAATCGGATCTGGAATCACGACTATTGATAGTAATTATCTTTGTATTAACCTTTGTCCTGAAAAGACAAAACGTTAGTTATATGCGATGTCATGATGTATGACATGCGTGATATCATGATGTTCAGAGAATAAATGAGATTGTATGTTCATGATGCGTATATGCATGCTATAGTGTATGATGATGTGATGTTCGTGAATGTTTTTCTAGGAGAACAAATCCTTGACGGGTGCCGGGAAGTTAAATCCTGGGCTCGATGTTGGAAGAATAGAGCTTCGTTGTTTCCGCTGGGGATGAAGGTTGCAAGAATACCGGCAGGAGAAGATGACTCCATTGGGGAATAAACTTGGCGACTAGATTATTTTGTGGGGAGCGTTCTGTGGGGAAAGAGAGGTTCTTTGCTGAGATTTGGTGATAACTCCGCTGGGGATACCATTGATGTTTCGTTGGAAGATGAACTCTGCTGGGGATAGGAAGACTTTGTCGGGGACGATCTTTCCGTGGTTATTGGCTGAGGATAACCCAGTTATATCCTGGTGGGGAAATAACCTTTGAATAGAGCCGGGGAGATGCGTTCGTGCTTTGCAGGGGACAAGCTTCCAGAATCTACTGGGGATAAGCTTCAAGACCTGCTGGGGAGATGGATTCAACTCTCCTGGGGAAATCTTCAGACTGGACTCTCCTGGGGAAATTTTTGAACTGTATTGGGGAAGTGGCTCCACTGAATGTCTGGTATACCGCCGGGGAACAATCTTAGATCAAGACTGCCGGGGATGCTTGTTAAGAATGTTTGTATACTCCACTGAGGGATGTTGAGATCTGCTGAGGATAATCCAACTTCCTTAAGGCTGACTGTAGCTTAACTCTGCTTGGGGAGAGTATTGCTGACTTGCTAGGAGATACTGTGCCTTGTTCTTGGCTCACTCTCTGGGGAATTAAGATATCTTGGTTACATTCTTCAGCCGAACTTACCTTGGTACCTTGGTGGACGGAGCAATTAGATCGCTTAGACAACTCGTTATTGCCCCTGTTTCTAATGTTACCTGTAATTAATCCTTTATTTCGTATGCAAATATTTATGAGTTAGCAATTAGTGTCAAATGCATATATCACAAATTGAACCTTGGACGTTCTTCGCAAAACAAAACAGAAAAAGGAAAAACAAATGGCAATTGGTCTGAAAAGTGAATTTGTATTGATTTTTGAATTGCTTGTAAATAGGCGTTTATATACAAGAGGCTGACGTCCTAGTAAGAGAACGCCGCCGAACAACATAGTTTGTACAATTTTTTGTAAAAAAAAGGGGAAAACAAAACAGCTATGTGAAAAGAATGATCCCACTGGGTTCCAACTCTGCTATCGCCTTTATATCTTCGAGCGTCTCATCACTTTGCTGCTCAATTGACGGTGAAGCTGACTGATCGACGCCGTCTGAACTTGATGTTGATACCGGATTCTGGATGCAAGGTGATCCAATGAGACATAGTATTACGCTTTAATCCCTAACTTTTTCCTGGATCGCCCTTTCGGGTTTTCAATCCACTGGGATACCCATTTTTTCCCAAGCCGCCTTTTCAGGTTTTCGACTTGCCGGGTGTACAGATTTTTCCATTTCATCTCTCATTTTTCCCGAACCCTTTTGGTTCGCCGGGAAGCCCTAATTTTTGCCTAGGTATGTCAACCTAGCGGGTCTTTTATCACGCGTAGTATCTTTTTACTATGTCTGCATTGGCGGGGTGAGGAAGGTCGTCACCATCCATGGTGGTTAGAATCATGGCTCCTCCTGAGAAGACATGTTTAACCACAAATGGCCCTTCGTACGTAGGGGTCCATTTGCCCCTAGGATCACTTTCAGGAAGGATGATGCGCTTGATTACCAAGTCCCCAACTTGATACTCTTGTGGTCTGACTTTCTTGTTAAATGCCCTGATCATCCGTTTTTGGTACGTTTGACCATGACAAATAGCAGTGAGCCTCTTTTCGTCAATTAGGTTTAATTGATCAAGTCGAGTCTGGATCCAGTCATCTTCGCTCAAGCCTGCATCCTTCATTATCCGGAGAGAGGGTATCTGGACTTCAATCAGCAAGACTGCCTCCATGCCATAGGCCAATGAAAAGGGAGTTGCCCCGGTTGACGTTCTTGCTGAGGTACGGTACCCATGTAGAGCAAACGGTAACATCTCGTGCCAATATTTATAGGTCACTGTCATCTTCTGCACAATCTTTTTGATATTCTTATTTGGTGCTTCTACAGCCCCATTCATCTTCGGTCGATAAGGAGAAGAGTTATGGTGCTGTATTTTGAATTGCTCGCAGAGCTCAGTGATCATTTTGTTATTAAGATTGGTACCGTTGTCCGTAATGATCCTTTCTGGGATGCCGTATCGACAGATCAGATTATGCCGAATGAACCGTGCCACAATGTTCTTGGTTACCGTAGCGTAGGAAGCTGCTTCAACCCACTTTGTAAAGTAATCGATCGCTACCAGGATGAAGCGATGCCCGTTGGATGCCGTAGGTTTAATCTCACCGATCATATCAATGCCCCACATTGCAAAAGGCCAAGGTGCAGTCAAGACATTCAGAGGGACTGGAGGAACGTGCACCTTGTCTGCATATATCTGGCACTTATGACATGTCCGAGAATGTTGGTAGCAGTCGGCTTCCATTGTGGACCAGAAATATCCTGCCCAAAGGATTTTCTTTGCCATGGTATGTCCACTGGAATGTGTTCCGAAGGTACCTTCATGTAGCTCTGCCATGATCTTTTCTGCTTCAGTCTTATCCACACAGCGCAGTAAGGTCGAATCATGGTTTCGCTTATATAGAATGCCATTGCTGAGGAAGAACTTTGCAGCGAACTTTCTCAGAAACTTCTTGTCGTTGACAGATGCACCCTCGGGATATTCTTGAGCTTCCAGGTACCTCTTCACCTCATGATACCAGGGTTTCTCAGTTATTGTCTCAGCCTCAAGATCACAACAGTATGCCGGTTCGTCCAGTTTCCAGATGATGATCCGGGGAGCCTCATTGTCCCATTTGACTTTGAACATAGAAGACATCGTAGCTAACGCGTCCGCCAACTGATTCTCCTCTCTCGAGAAGTGTTCAAAAGTTATCTCTGTGAAATGGGGGATCAATGTCAACACACATTCTTTGTAAGGAATAAGATTCAGATGTTTCGTATCCCACTCGCCTTTGATCTGATTGATCACGAGAGCGGAATCTCCGAAGACACTCAGAAACTTGATCCTTAAGTCAATCGCAGCTTGAAGACCCATGATGCATGCCTCATACTCCGCCATGTTGTTGGTGCAGTTGAAACATAGCCGGGCAGTAAGTGGAGTATGAGTGCCTTGAGGGGATATGATCACAGCGCCGATACCGTTACCCAAAGCGTTGGAGGCTCCGTCAAAGTGCATAGACCATCGGGATCCTTCCTCAGGTCCTTCATCCGGTCCAGGTACTTCACAATCAGTCACTATCATGATGCTCTCGTCGGGAAATTCAAAGTTCATTGATTGGTAGTCATCTACTGCCTGGTGTGCCAAGTGGTCTGCCAATACACTTCCTTTGATAGCTTTCTGAGTCGTATACTGGATGTCGTATTCTGTCAAGATCATCTGCCATCTTGCTATTCTACCAGACAGAGCGGGCTTTTCGAATATGTACTTTATTGGATCCATCTTTGATATCAACAAAGTAGTGTGAGTCAGCATATACTGTCTCAACCGGCGAGCAGCCCATACCAAAGCGCAACAAGTTTTCTCGAGCAGTGAGTATCGGGTCTCACAGTAGGTAAACTTTTTGCTAAGGTAATAAATGGCGTGCTCTTTTCGGCCAGACTCGTCATGCTGCCCCAGCACACACCCCATTGAGCTGTCAAGTACTGTCAAGTATAGTATTAGAGGTCTCCCTTCAACCGGTGGCATAAGAATGGGTGGTTCTTGGAGATACTCTTTGATTCTGTCAAAAGCGGCCTGACATTCATCGTTCTAACATACTACCTGATCTTTCTTCAGCAGCTTGAAGATTGGTTCACAGGTAGCAGTTACATGCGAGATGAATCGGGCAATGTAATTCAGACGTCCTAGAAAGCCTCTGACTTCTTTCTCTGTCTTGGGAACTGGTATCTCTTGTATGGCTTTAACCTTGGCAGGGTCCACTTGAATACCCTTGTCGCTCACGACGAAGCCTAGCAACTTTCCAGATCTTACCCCAAACGTGCACTTGTTCGGGTTCAATCTCAGCTTGTATAACTTCAGACGGTCAAATAGCTTCTGCAGATGATCAAGGTGCTCCTCCTCAGTTTGAGACCTTGCAATCATATCATCGACATACACTTCTATCTCATTATGGATCATGTCATGAAATAAAGCAACCATGGCACGTTGGTAGATTGCCCTAGCATTTTTCAACCCGAATGGCATGACCTTGTAGAAGAAGGTGCCCCACTGAGTAACAAAGGTAGTCTTTTCCATATCTTCGGGAGCCATCTTGATCTGATTATAACCTGAAAACCCATCCATGAAGGAGAATACCTTGTGCTGCGCAGTATTGTCAACAAGAATGTCAATGTGAGGTAGGGGAAGTCATCCTTGGGGCTGGCCCTATTCAGATCCCTGTAGTCAACACACATTCTGACCTTACCATCTTTCTTCGGTACCGGCACCACATTGGCAACCCACTGAGGGTAAGAAGTCACTGCAAGAAAACCGGCGTCAAATTGCTTCATAACCTCAGCTTTGATCTTCTCAGACATCTCTGGACGCATACGGCGGACCTTTTGTTTAACCGGAGGGCATTCTTCCTTGGTAGGCAAGTGATGGACCACAATGTCGGTATCCAACCCAGGCATGTCTTCGTAGGACCAGGCAAAGATCTCCACATAATCATGTAACATCTGAATCAACCGTTGTTTCACGCTGAGCTCCAGATTGGCACCAATCTTAACTTCCTTTCTGTCTGTCTCAGTACCCAGATTTACCGTTTCCACTGGCTCTTCATGTGGCTGAATGGCCCTCTCTTCCTGGAGTAACAGTCTTGCAAGCTCACCAGGCACTTCGCAATCATCTTCACCTTCGTCTTCGGCTAAGTTGATCGGATTTTCGAAGTCATAACTGGCGGTAGCAGAGTCGTTACCAGTGAGATCCAGAGTGGATTGAAACCTGTATGAGTGAGTGTGTGTAAATATAGCTGTTTTGCAATATATAAAGAAAGAAAGAAAGAAAGAGAGCACAAGATTTGAAATGCGAAAAACGTCCAATGTCTTTATTCATGATATATGGAAATGACAGTTAATAAGCCCTCACAAATGAAGCCAACGGTGCCCCGGGTAAGACACCGGGCCATAAAGTTTCAGCTTATTGTTTATTACAAATTAAAAACAAAGGAATTCATTACTGCGTAACAAAAGTAACAGGTATGTGATCTTTTGCGGTCCAATTGGTCAGTCCACCGTCAGTCGTCGGGTAGATCCAGCTATCAAACTCTGATTCCTCCGTATCGCTCTCAATAGCATTCACCCCCGGGTTGGTGATGAACACGGGAGGTCTTCCGGTCCTTGTCTTGCGTACAGCCCTCTGAGCCTCTGCAGTAAAACCCAGCCCAAACTTGTCAGTTTTAGGAGTAAAATCACGGAGCCTGCCCCAGTTAGCACATTCACCTTTCTCAATTACAGCCCGGGCGTCCTTTAAGGAGGCCATCTTCAAAGGAGAACCCTCTTCATTTACTGCTTCTGCTGCTGCCAATGTTGGAGGTACCTCTTCAAAATGTTGAAAGGGGGTTTCAAAAAAGTCCCCGTCCATCTCAATATACCTGAATGAATTCAAATGACTAACCATGTACTCTTCCTCCCCCTGCACAGTAACAAACTTCCCTCTAACAGGGTACTTGAGCTTCTGGTGTAGAGTGGATGTTACAGCCCCAGCCTTGTGAATCCAAGGTCGACCCAGCAAACAGGAATAAGATGGACGGATGTCCATCACATAGAATGTTGAGTCAAATACTTGAGAACCCACACGAATAGGAATGTCTACCTCACCATGAACCATCCTCTTTGACCCGTCAAAGGCTCGGACAATGATGTTTCTAGGCTTCAACTCCAGGCCCTCACAATCCAGCCTGTCTAAGGCCCTCTTGGGCAATAAATTCAGGGAAGAACCAGTGTCCACCAACACGTGTGCGAGAGTAGTGCCCCTGCATTCTATGGAGACATGCAGGGCATCATTGTGGTTCTTTCCCTTAGCGGTAAGATCAGCATCCGAGAAACCCAAACCATTGTCGGCGGTCAGATTAGCCACACAGTCAGTGAATTGATCTGCAGAAGTCTCTTGTGGCACATGGGCCGTCTTCAGAAATGAAATCAGGGCCTTGGCATGGGCCTCTGAGCACAGCAGCAATGATAGCATAGAGATCTTGGAGGGGGTATGCCCCAGCTGTTCAACGACGTTAAAGTCACTCTTCTTGATTATCTTAAGAATTTCCTCCATCTCTTGCTGGGAGGCTTCAACATTCACAGTCTTCGGTGCCTCCGTCTGGACAGGCACATCAGCACTCCCTTTGCCCCGAGCGTTAGATGACTCAGCAGCAGGGGAAGCAACTTGATCAGAAAGGGAAACAGGCGCACTTGTAGGTGTTATAATAAGAGGTCTTCGGATAACTGGTGGCGCAATGTTAGGCGAGAAGAGCCTGCCACTGCGAGTTACTTTAGCTGGACCAGTGATGTTGCTGATATTGGTACCGGTGTTGAACTCCTGCTTCATTCCAAGTACATATACATCTGCCCCATAGTGCCATGGGACAGCCTTGTCAGATTCATAGGGGAGGGACCCTGACACAGTAATGATAATGGGTGCAACAAACATGATTTTGACTGGCTTCCTCGGGGGAGTCTTGGTAGGATTATTGGAAATTGTGACAACAGATACTTCTTCAGCGGGAACAAAAGGTACAACGGTCTTCTTGAACAAAATTTCTTTGCTATCCATCAGGCTTTGGATGCCTGACTTCAACAACGGACAACCAGTAGGGGAAACAACACACAGAAGGCAACCCTTGCTATAACCCGGAAATAAACCGGCCAGCAACAGGTTCCTCTTAACAGTCAATAGAGGGGTAGCAACATCATTCACAGAAACTGCATACAAGTCTTCATCAACAGCATTTACTCCATGCTGGGGCATAGGAGCAGTCACAACGTTAGGCCTCTCAGGTGCCTCAAACTGTATTTCCTTCATATCAATAAGGTCTTGAACCTTATTTCTCAGGGCCCAGCAGTCATCAGTAGAATGCCCCGGGCTATCAGAGTGATAAGCACAGCGGGCATTTGGATTATACTTCGGGGAAGTTGTGTTCATAACCTTCGAGGCCTCTCTTACAGTCACTAAGTTGGTCAATAGCAGTTGCGGCAAGATTTGTGACAAAGTCATACTCAGCCGAGTATACTCTCTTCTGGGTCTCTCACCCCTTGGTTGGTTAGGTTGCCGAGGAGCGGCAACAGGCTTTGCAATAACCACCGCGTTGACAGCTTGGTGGCGTTCCAGTTTGTTTTGCCTTCTAGGCCCATACACAGCATTGGCTTCCTTTTTAAAAGGTTTCTTCTCAGAACTTGAGGATGCACCCTTCTGAATTTTCCCTGATTTCATGCCAGCCTCTATCCTTTCCCCAGTCAGAATGAGATCTGTAAACCCTGCAGATGAATTGCCAATGAGATGATTGAAGAACGGCCCGGATAGGGTCCCCAAGAACATGTCTACAAGCTCACGGTCAGTTAATGGTGGCTGCACCCTGCCAGCCAGATCCCTCCACTTCCGCGCATATTCTTTAAAACCTTCTCCCGATCCTAGCGACATACCCTGGAGTTGGGTACGTGTAAGAGCGAGGTCGGCATTATACTGATACTGCTTGTAAAAAGCAGTAGCCAACTCCTCCCAGTTACGAACCTTGGTTCCATCCAGCTGATAGAACCATTCGAGATGAGTCCCTGAAAGACTCTCCTGGAAGAAGTGGATCCACAAGTTCTTGTCCACGGTATACGGCTGAATCTTCCGCACATAAGATCTGAGATGTAGCTTAGGGTAGGACGCCCCGTCATACTTTTCGAAAGATGGTGCTTTGAACTTGTGTGGGATCACCACACCAGAAGATAGACCCAACTCTCCGAAATTCAAACCAGGCACTTATTGAATTTCCATGGCATTCAGACGGTCTTCCAACTGCTTGTACCTGTTTGCAGCTGGAGGATATTGCTCCTCATTGAAATCAATCTCGTTGTCAGAGACCACCGGACTTGGAGCCCTTCCCCCTTGGGGACTGCCTTTCCCTACAGAAGAACCAGCTTGATCAAGCTCATTCTGCAGTGTGTTACCAAACCTCTGGCCAGTGTTGAATAGTACAATTCTCTTCTTTTTCTTCTTTTTAACCAGCAGAGCCTTCAACTCCTCCTGTCCTTGGGCCAAACTCATGATCAACTCTTGGAAATGGGCGTTCTGAGCCTGAAGGGCCTTGATAGACTGCTCGGTAGATGATTCAGGGTTCATGATGCTGAAATAAACAGCGAAGAACATTAAGCAACCTGAAAAGAAGAGTACCTACTATGCACATGATGCATGATATGTGTTTATGCAATGCATTCAAGGGTTTGAAAGTTCAAATTTGTTGTAGACAAAAAGGAACACACGTTATCATTAAGAAATAATTGTTCAGTACATCAAGGCCTCATGGGCAAAACATTACAAAAGTGAATCAATCCCAAAAGACACTGCACATCCTCTTTGGAGCAATATAGGTGTTGAGAGTCTTTTCCTCGTGCAGTAGGCGGGTAAGCTCCAAGACCTTCTTCTCACTAGCATGTAGACTGGTCTCAAGAGAATTCCGTTCTTTCTTAAGCTGGATCCAACTCTTCTGCATTTCTTCCCAGGATGTAGGCATATCAGGATGTTGAATGGTGTAGGACACCTCCCCTTCCAAAACTGGCTCTTTGATTATAGGGAGAACATGAGGATATGGCATTACTAACTTCTGGGAGCGGACCCGTACCCACTTGAGATAAGGTTCCAACGGGATGGAGTTCCTGTGCCCCAGTGTCTTGCTGTCTATCTTACTTGGCATCCTCCAAGCTCTGATAAATCTCTGGCGAAGTCCTTGTGCATCGTTGTCGAAGTCAAAAACTATGTCAGGAATTAACATGTCATGAGGGCCGTCCCTCCGAGCATAACCAAACTGTCTCCAAGCCAGACACGGGTTGTAAGTGATACCTCCTCTGATTCCAAGTAAAGGAACATTAGGGTACTCCCCGCAATGATCAATGATAGTGACATCTTCTCTGGACCGAGAACACCAATGTATATCTGCATGTGTAAGAGTCATTAATCGTTGTGACCATCTCAGCCCCCGCTCATTCTTCAAAACTGATTGTGGAAGGTGCGAAATAAACCACCTTCCCAGGAGGGGAGTGCAGCACATAAGAACACCTCTTTTTCTCATGGTTCGAGTGTAACATGAGTGAAGGATGTCCCCAAGTAGCATAGGTATAGGATTCCTGGACATGAAGATCTGGACAGCACTGATATCTATAAGCTGATCGGTATTCGGGAACAAAACCAATCCATAGACAAGGAGGGCCACAACTTCTTCAAAGGCTTATAGGTCAAGGGAATTCCAACATTCTTGGGCCTTCTCAAACAGAAACCTGGCCAAGAACCCTTTGATACCACTTCTAATTTCCTAATGTCCCTTGATGTCAGATGGTTGTAAGCGTAAGGCTTTAGCAATCTCTTCAAGTTTGGGTTCCTTTTCCGTACCGTTGTAGGGTAGTTCATCAAGGATAGGGATCTTCAGAAGCCGTGAGAACTCTTCTAATGTAGGCACCAGTTGATAATCCAGGAAAGTAAAACAGTGGTGCAGAGGGTCAAAGAACTGGAAGAGAACCTTTATCATATCTTCCTCAATGTTGGTGTTGACCAAGCTGATGAGTCTTCCATGCCTCTCACTGAAAGAAGAACTCTCGGGAATCCTGGATATAAGCTCCTTAAGCTGAGGAGGGATCCTTACGAGGCTGATCTGAATTGTCTTTCTGCGGATAGTTTCCATGTCCTACAAAACAAGAACAAAGATGAAGATTCGAACCCCTGAAATGGTTAGTCAATGCATATGATGCTGTATGATGTCATGATGCTATGATAAAGCACACCACAAATATTCACAAGAATCAAACATGGTAAGGCACACAAGTCACACCACAGCCCTTAGAGTTTAGGCCAGCATGGGGTCTGGGTATTACCCTCTTGAAGTTGGTGGGCTCAACCTGTCCTATCAGAAGTAACCGGGTTCTAAGGGTCCCAATATCATTGGATTGCTTTCATTGTTCATCGTTTTGATTTAGCCACTGAACTGGCGATCGAAATATTCCAAGAAAACAACCCTCAATTGAGTGTAGTATCGAGTATCAACCAACCTCGGACTGCACCAAAGTCAGTTATCTCACTACCCTAAAAAGGCCAAGATGGTTCAATTAAGGTTCCTAAGGTCAGTTGATGCTTCACGACACCACGCGGCGTCCCCGTACTCTCCTTGACTAGACTCAAGGGTTACCGGTACACACCAAAGTGCCACATCAACATAGCAGACTGCTTCAACCATGTCGGTATACCCCGCACAGTTCCCTCACAGCCTTGTTGCTACTTTCTAAGAAGGTATCCCCCAGATCCGGGTTAGGATCTATAGAACTCCCAAGACAGTGCCCACAATAATAAAGCAAGCAATTCAGACAATTGAAAACACAAGTGATCTTAGTCCTAAGGTACACCTCACTTTAAAATATCCCCAGCAGAGTCGCCAGTTCTGTGATCGGTGGATCTGGAACTGACTGTTTAACGCTGGTTCGCGAAATGTCGCGGAAGCAAGAGTTGCCACCGTCTTTTATTTTCTCCAACATGGACAAGACAAAAGCACAACAAAATTCCTTATGAGATAGTTTCTCGGTTCGGGAGGTAGATTTATAGAAAGGGAAGGTGTTAGCACCCTTTCTATCCATGGTTATCCATGGGCTCTTAGATACTTGCTCATTTGTGTTTTCAAAATGTTTGCTTTTCAATTGTGAGTGGGTTTGAAAAAGTTTCGTTTAAAGATTTCAGATCGACTCTTGTATCAGTCCTCAAGAGTGTTTGAAAAATTGTTTTGAAAGCTTTTTTGAAAGTGTCGGTATGAAAAGAAGTTTTGATTTGTTTTTGAATAGAGCAAGTATCTATGAGTCATCTACCTACCCTAAGGAATTAGGCTGTGTAAATGCCCTTAAGGTAGTGCCATCCCACCATTGAGAGATAGGTAGCACCACCGTTGGAGGTGTTCGGGTAAATTCGTTTGTAGGGACAGTGTGGTCACCAGAGCAACAGTAGGACACCTTAGAAGCTAACCTTATGCCATTGATCCTTTTTTTATTTCGAGGCAACCGTTTCCGAGGCAACTTGTTTTGAGGCATATGGATCAACGGACATAAGGACTTACTAAAACGTCCTATACTCGACGACCACGTTTCGAAGGTAAGGCAACAGTGAGGCGTACCCTAAGAGTGGTGTGTGAATTTGTGTGTTATTTTTCATGTTATGTTTTATTTTGTACATGTATCATGGTGATCTACGCATTGTTTTTAATTTGGCCATACATTCTTTCATGCAATTAGAATTTAAAAGTGCGGAAATTTAAATGCGGGAAGTAAAATCCTACGCTATTACAAGGCACGGGTCTATACATCACCAAATTAACAAAGACCCGTTTTAATAAAAAATGCGGAAAATAAATAAATTCCTAATTACTATTACATGGCTTGAGCAGTTACATAATATTCACAAAGGAAAATAAAATAACGTGCGAAAAGAATAAAAATAGAACGTTCGAGGGCGTTGGACCCTTTTGAAATTAAATTGAAATTAAAAACTAATTATTATTTAATAAAAGGAAAGAAATGTTTTTTAGTTTTTTTTTGTATTTATGAAATAAAGAAAATTAAAAGAAACCCTAATTCTAAGTTATTTTCAATTATTAAAAAAAAAGGTTAAAGTTTAACCTAATTTACTAAAGAATTTATGTACATGTTTATTTACAAAAATATTTAATAATTAATAATGAGAAAATTATTTATTAAAAAAATGATGAAAATTTAAAAACCCTAATTTCTACATATTTTAATTTGTTAAGAAAAAGATTGAAGTTTTAAAACCTAAATTAACTAAGTTAATTATTTGACATTTATTTACAAAAATATTTAATAAATAAATTAATTGACATATTTTAGTTTCTGATTTTTATATTATGAAAATTAATTATTGGAAATTAAAGAAAACAATTAAAATAATTAAAAGAAAAGAAAACGGAATTAAAAGAGAATACAAACAATGGGGGTGTCTGGCCCATTTAGGAGGTGAATTGGAAGCAATCTGGCCCACTGAATCAAAGCCTCTTTTGACTTTCTGTGCTTGAGTGCGTGGGGTTGACTAGCATGTACCATGGATTGCATGTTCTGGCCTTCAGATTGGTCTTGAAGCCACTTGTCAGGCCAGCGTATGAGTGTGCATGGTGGGCCTTGTGATGGACGCTGCATGGAAACATGTTATGGAAAAAATTATGAATTATGATAGGGGACCTGGGAATCGAACCCAGGTCCCAGTGTTTACCAAACGAGTGCCTTGCCAGTTGAGCTGTTTGCGCGCTTTGTATATAGAATGGACAACAAATAATATGTATGAAGAAAAGGCTATTATGCTGGACGTTGAAAAAACCGCGCCAAGTTTTGAATTGACCAACCAGGAGATGACACACATGCGTCTTCTTCGTTTTGTACCTGTAAATATAACCAAATAGCGGGGGTTTTAAACCCCCACTAAATACAACCTGCAAAAATAGCGAATAGCACATGGACAAATATAAAAAGGGCGCAAGGTATTGGTTGATTTCGTCTTGAGGTCACGAATCCATTGGCATAGGTTTGGTGGTCCAATTTTTCCATATGGGGAAAGCCCCAATTTGAAGCTCTGAAAAACCTAACTTTTGACAATGGTGGATTCTGATACACGCATCGTTAGTTCAATCAAATATCACCAATAGCTTCAGAACAACATTTTTAGCAAGAATCAACACTTAAAATTCATGAATAATGCATGTAAATTAAAAAACGATTATGGACATGTTCATGAAGAAAACGATTATGTTCTACCAATTCTTGGGGTATGGAGACCAGGTTTTGATTGTAATCGATTCCTGGATGCTTTGGCAATGTATCGGAATGCTTTTGGAGCTTTGAATTGTCCTCTAGGTGTGGAATCAGTTTTCAACTTTTTGCCAAAAATTTGCAATTTCGTTCTTTGTTTTCTCAGCAGCTTTCGTGTCTAATGGAATGGGGTTATGTTATGCCTTTGTAGGTGAAACAAATTAGGTTAAAAAACCAAGCCCAAAGTCCATGAATTAAAGTTTTGAATATTTGATTTTGTTCATATCTTTTCCAATCTTTTTGCCATGAAAATAATGCCAATTATGGAAGATTTGGCCTTGTTGATTGATGCACGAAATCTCTTACATGTGTGGAAGATATTAGCTGCATAAAAAAGATTTAAAAACATGATTTGGTATTTTTCTTATATTTAAATTTAATTAAATGAATTAATGATAATAAAAATTCAAATAATTAATCAAAAATAAGAAAATAACTCCCTTTGAGCTTAGTGGGTCGTGCATAGCCTTTGGGTAATGATTCATGGAAGAATTTGTGGCCCATTAGCATTTTTGAAGCCTTTTGTGCAAAGTTGACTTTTCAAAATTCCAAAAAATTTCCCAACTTCTACAAGGCATATCTTACTCAATTTTGAAGCTATGATCATGTTCTTGGACATTTTGGAAAAGTCTTGAAGTTCTCTAACCAATGTCTTTGGTCCCATGTCATTTTGATTTACCAATCTCAAGTTATGGTCTTTGACTTAAAGTGCCTTTTTGTTGACTTTTGAAAATGACCTATAATGTTGAAATTGGTAACTTTTAATGAGAGCATTTATTGGACTTGAAGTGTGAAGATGAGTTGTAGGAAATGTCATTCTCTTCAAAATGAGCTTTGGATGGGATTTTTCTGACAAACCATGAAGAAGTTATGCCCTGGTCAATTTGCAGTTGACTTTTTCAATTGTCCAAAAATGGAAACTTTTGCATCTTGAGACTTTTTGAGCCATGCTTTGAGAATCATGATCAAGAATTGATCAAATGATGTTTGTGGCTTCAAAATAAGATGTTGACCAAAATTTTTGACTTTTGACTGTCAAATGACCATTTTGCCCCTGCAGTTGACTGTGAAGCATTTAGGGTTTTTGACTGTGCAACTTGATGCTGTGAGTCTTGAAACTTGGCATATGGATGCTTGACAATGTATGTAGGCATTTGGGACTTTATTGGACCCTTGGAAACCTCAACTTCTTTGCAAGAACCAAAACCCTAATTTTGACTGTGTTAGGAGGCAATTGGACTGTGCAACCCTTGAGTGATTTTGAATCATCTGAAGACTGATCTTGGCAAATCTTGAAGAATATGGGAGGGCAAATTTTGGGGTACAACAACTTATGATCACTAAATTAAGCATTTTCTCAATTAGGTCAAACTTGTTGAATCAACCTTGAATCTTCTTGAACTTTCTTGACAAAATAAAGCATGATGAATCATAAGATGCCTTGAAATGAAATTGTCTTTAGGCACACTTAAATATTGAGCTTAAACCTAAATGAAGCTTGTTGAAGAAGGCATGAAAATAAACACATGAACCTATGAATCTTCTTGATGAGGGCCAACACAAACTTAGAGGAGATCTTAACCTAAATGAAGTGAGGGAACTCCTTGAACCAAAATTATTTGATATCATAGACATAATCTTGAAGATTGAGCTTTTGAAATCCATTGAAACATAATTTGATTGAGAACCACCCCTAAAAACCCTAAGTTAGATGGTGAGATGAATGCAATTGTTATCACCTAAAATATGAACATTCAAAGAAACACACACACACACATATATATATATATATATATATATATATATATATATATATATATATATATATATATATATATATATATATATATATATATATATATATATATATATATATATATATATATATATATATATATATATATATATATATATATATATATATATATATATATATATATATATATATATATATATATATATATATATATATATATATATATATATATATATATATATATATATATATATATATATATATATATATACATATTGATGTTAGTTAATAGAACACATGTACAAGATACACAATTCAAGGTGCTTGGTGATCCCTCAAGAGTAAACTTAAAGATAAGATGAAGAAGAAAGGGAGAACCAACCCTAATGTGTGATCTGGATGTATTGTTAAAAGTGAGATGATGAGAAATCTTAGGGGCAAAAATTGGGTTATAACAGCTGTCCTTATTTAAGTGTCTTCTATCCAAAGATATGAAGGTTAAAATCTTCATCTCGATGTGATTGAAGATACTAAAATATAAAACAAAACCTATTTTTGGCCCTAAGATGCCATGCAATGCTTATGATCATGAATGCAAACAACCCACTCCAAAGGTGTCATAGAACACGACTGAGGAAACGGAAGATAAAACAAAAGGTCAAAACGAGAGTTCGACCAAGAAAATAAATCATCGGGGAACAGAAGAATCAACTCTACTGGGGTAAAGCCCGATGAGGAGATAAAGTGTCATCAACTTAATAAATGAGTAAAAATTAATGGAAAACAATGACCGACAGACAACTACGAACTACCCCCTCTCAGAGGAGATAGAAAAAATAGAGTAACATCGACTCACAAGGGATCGGGAATCAACAACCTGAAGAATGCAAATAGAAGTTGTAAGATGATACTGGTTCAGAGATGATGGTAAACATTGACACTAAGGTAGGTAACTGTGATACGGTGGCCAGAACCGGGACGTGGTTTCCCTTATTTCGTTAAGGAAATTTGTTGGTTTGTGTTTTGCGTTTGTATTTGCAAAATGTCGCGGTAAGCAAGAGTCGCCACCGAATTTTATTTTATCCAACAAGGAAAGGAAAAAAGCATACAAAAACTCCTTTTTCGAGATATTTTTGAGTACGGGGGGAAGATTATAGAAAGGGAAGGTATTAGCACCCTTTCTATCCGTAGTTATCTACGGGCTCTTAGGTACTTGCTCATTATTTTCAGAATTTTTTTCTTTGTGTTTGTGGGTTTTGAAAAGTTTTTATTTTAACTTCGATTTAACTCTTGCTTCTGTCTTCAAGAGTGTAATGAAGTGTTTTTGAAAACTTTGTTTGTAAAGGAGTGTAACTGTGAAAAATTTGTTTGGAATGAGCAAGTACTTAAGAACTAATCTACCTACTCGAAAAAACAATCGTTCTATGTTCGTTTCCTTTAGACAAAGCTATCCCACTATTAGTGAGTAGGTAGCACCGTCGTTGGAGTTTTGAGGGTCAATTCGAAAGGGACGTACGGTCACTAAAGAAATGTTAGGACATCTTAGTAATAACCCTAATGTCTTAGATCATTTATCCGAGGCAATTATTCTGAGGCAACCATTCCGAGGAAACTTTTGATCTTTGGATAAAAGGACGACCATTAAAACATCCTATACTCAATGACCGTTTACCGAAGACAATCAAGTGGGAGTGTACCCTAGGATTGCGCATGTGCGAGTGATTCAATTTTAGTTTGTTTATCTTTGCACATTTAAGGTGATCTAATCGTTTTAAAGTTAACATACATTCTTGTCATGCAAACCCTAATAATTCATACATCTAACAGTTAATAATTTGCGGAATTTAAAAGTGCGGAATTTAAACTACGCTATTACAAGGCTTCAGGTATTTACATAGCCAAAAACGAACCCTTTGAAAATCAAAGCGATAAATGTAAAAGTCCTAATTAAAACTATTACAAACTGTGAGCACATACAATAATTGGATAAAAATAAAAATAAAGCGCGCGATGACAAATTAGATTGAATGCGAAATTAGGGTTTTGACCCTTCTATCCTAATTAAAAGAGAAAATGTTTTTTGTTGTTTTTAATATTTTTAAAAGAAAAGAACTAAGTTTTTATAAATTAAATATGAAAATTAATTAGTGATTAAATTAATTAATAAAAATAATTGCCTATTTTTGGTTTTTTGTTATTTTAGGAAAGAAATAAAATAATTAAGTTAGTAATAAAAACCTATTTATTCTAATTAATTTTAATTATTTGCAAAAAAGAATTAAAATTGTCTAAATTAATAAACCTAATTAAATTAATTACCTTTTTTAATAAAAATAAATATCTTGAATTTAATTGGATAAAAAAATGCTTTTTGTGATTTTTTGATTAAAAAGAAAAATAAATAATTTGGTTAGTAATTAAATTAAATAAACAAAAATAATTAAATGAAATATAAAAAGAAAGAATAAGAGATGGGCCTAAAATAGCATTGTTGGAGGGTGCAAATATCAGGAATTTGGGCCCAAAATAGTGATTATCCATGCTGACTTTCTTGGATCCAGTATGATGCGCTGACCCTGGCTCATGGTGTTCCTTCCTGGATGGCCATCAAATTTGGCCATCCAGCCACTTGGCATGATTGATGATGAAGACCTATAGTGGTCTCCTGGCTTGCGCGCACACTGAATTGCCTGAAAATAAACAAGAAAATAACAAATGCTGGAGGCAGGGATCGAACCCCTGACCTCCAGCCTTCCAATGCCTTAACAACCAGCTGGCTACCACTAGGCCATTTGTTTTTGTTGTAATAATAACGCAAAATAATAAACAAATAAGAAACAAGCGCAATAATGGAATTTCAGCGCGAAAATTCAAAAGACCGAATAGGAGGCTGCCAGCAAATCGTCTCCTTCCTCTCTCTGTGGGTAAAAGTAAAACACTTTTACCTACGGACATTTTGTCTGTCACTATAGGCCGTGTCCATTCCAAAATCCTCCATGGGACACATAAATGGAATCTAATGTCATGGTTGTGTTCGTCTCGTCCTCCTGAACGTGATAGTACCCTTCATCAAGGCTAATTGTCCCTGTAATCAAAAACCCTAAAACAAACTCCAGAACCCTAACAATGGTGAATTTCGCTACAGGCCATATAAATGCAATTGAATGATGCAGAAAACTTGCAAATGTCTCATAGATCAACAATATGTGATTAATTCCATCTAACAATGCCTATATCATAAGATACGAATTCAAGAATAGGGCTATATCACGAGCGACTTACTTTGCGTTTTGGGACTGGAATGGACTTGATCTTGATTGCTTTAGCTTGCTTTGAGTCCGAGGAGTCAATTGGGATCGTTCAAAGGTCTTGAGGATGCCTCTAAGTGCAAATTCGTACTCACACTTTTCTTGCTTTTTTTCAAATCTGGTTCTTGCTCTTGCGCCTGTTTCTCCCTTCTTTTTAGGTCTGCACGCACTCTATATGTACCAAGCAATGCATTATGGTTGATAATTGCATCCAAATCCTTCTCCTTCAATGATTTTTGATTTGATTTGATACACTTTTAAAACTTTCCAAAATTGGTCCAAATCAAATCTTTTTTTTGCATACATGCCTTGATACGAGTTTGAATGATTTTCTAGCTGTAATTGGAACCTGAAACAATCACCAAATCTTTTGTTTTCAATGTTTTTGATTTTATATGATTTTTTTGATTTAAATTGAAATAATTCAAATAAAAACCAAAATAAATAATAAAAATAAGATATGGACAAGTGACAAAGACTAGAGCTCGTGGGCTATGCTGCCAACTCAAAACAAGTGAAAAAGATTGGGCCCATTTGGCAAGATTTGATGTTTTAGGGATAGTTGACTTTTGGCAATTTTGTAAAAAAGGTCAAGCTCAACAATGCATAACTTCCTGAATTTTAACTCTTTGGAGGTGTTCTTGTACTTTTTAGAAAGCTTGAGATGGCCTATAATCAACCCTTTTGGTATTATCTCATTTTGATATTCCATGCTCATGTATGAAGCATTGACAAAAAAGGTGTTTTTGTTGACTTTTCAAAACGACCTATAATATCCAAATTCAAAACTTCTTGTGAGTGCATATTTTGAACTTGGGAGCTGAAGATGGATTGTAGGAAATTGAACCGTCTTCAAGATGAGCTTTGGATGGGTCATTTCTCATAAAGTATGAGAAAGTTATGCTTGGCCAAAGTTGAGTTGACTTTTCCTACAAAACCCTAATTTAGCAACTTCTGAGTCTTGATGAATTATGAGCAATCCTTGATGAATAATGATCAAACCTTGATAAAATGATGAAATATACTTTAAAATGAGGATTTTGACTAAAAATCTTGAAGTTTGACTGTATGTGGGCCATAGTTGACTTTTGCCCTAGCACAGTCGATTTTTGGGCCTTTGAGCAATTGACTGAGCAAACTTTCTCTATAGGGCTTGAAACTTGACATGGATGATCTTGAGAACATATTAGGTCATTGGTGAGCATTTGGGATCACTTGGAATCAAGTATCTTGATGCAACATGAAACCCTAATTTGAGGTAGACTGCCTTGTGAGAGAGCTTATTTGGCCATCCCTTGGACTACCTTGAGCAACTTGAGTATCATTCTTGAAATGTTTTGAGAAATATGGGAGGGAAGATTTTGGGGTACAACAGCTGCCCCTGTTCAATCTTCTTAAACCTGAGGATGTAGATTGGC
This sequence comes from Vicia faba, assembly GCA_948472305.1. Lineage (NCBI taxonomy): Eukaryota > Viridiplantae > Streptophyta > Magnoliopsida > Fabales > Fabaceae > Vicia > Vicia faba. Next base: position 259,348,114 of record OX451737.1, on the reverse strand, counting down.
TTTCGTGCCTTTCGTGATCCGAAGGTGGAAGAGGATTGAACACTAAAGTGCCCAGAAATTTGCACTTGCATGAAGTGGTATTTGTCTTGTGATGTTAGGAATGGGCTTACGGATGCCATTTGGAAATTGATGACGCGGGACGGGCTTAAAGATGCCATCTGAAGGAGTATTGATCGCATAAGAGATTCCTTAGCGAGAGCTTGTATACCCGTCATTGAGGAAGATTCCGCTAGGGAGGGTTGGTCTTTGTTGAGAGAAGTAGAATTTTAGGAGCCTCGATCGTCCGTTATTCTAATGAGGAACTATCTCTTAGTAGAGGAGGTGAACATGAACTGCTATCTGGTCATTGTCCAGGCTCCATAGTAATAAGACTTATTGTTATCTGGTCGTAATCTAGGCTTTATAATAATAAGACTGATTTCTATCTGGTCGTAATCCAGGCTTTACAGACTTACTGGGGAGATGAGATTAAACTTGCTATCCGGTTGTAATCTAGGCTTTTCCATTTCTCGATTCTTATCTGGTCATAATCCAGGTTTCAGAAGGAATTCAAACGTTATCTGGTCGCATCCGGGCTTTAACTCGAATTTAGGGCACACTGATATCCGGTCGACCCCGGTCTTCTTAGTAACTGTCCATGTAAACTGCTATTTAGTCGACATCCAAACTTCGCAGGGTCTTGTACTACTATCTGGTCATAATCCAGGCTTCAATCCTTTTATCGTTATCTGGTTGTAATCCAGGCTTCATGGTGTTCCGTACTGATGTCTGGTCGTAATCCAGGCTTCACAATACTTTACTTCTTATCTGGTCATAATCCAGTCTTCAGAAGAGATCAAATGGCTATCCGGTCGTAATCCGAGCTTCCATTTGGATTTAGGCCTACTAACATTCGGTCGTAATCCGAGCTTCATAGTATCTGGTCGGGTGAACTGCTGTTTGGTCGTAATCCAAGCGGCACAGTATCCCTTATATGTTATCTGGTCGAAATCCAGTCTTCACAATACTTTACTTCTTGTCTGGTCATAATCCAGTCTTCAGAAGAGATCAAATGGCTATCCGGTCATAATCCGAGTTTCCTTTTGGCTTTGGGCCTACTAACATCCGGTCGTAATCCGAGCTTCATAGTATCTGGCCGGCTGAACTGCTATTTGGTTGTAATCCAAGCTACACAGTATCCCTTATCTGTTATCTGGTCGAAATCCAGTCTTCACAGTGTCTTTAACCGCTATCTGGTCGTAATACAGGTTTCACAGAAACTTGTATTGTTGTCTGGTCATAATCCAGGCTTCACAATAACTTGCTGAGCTGTTATCCGGTCGTAATCTGGGTTTTACGGCTTAAACTTTGTGAGTATCTTTCCTGAAAGGTAAAGGTTAGCTGTATGTAATGCATGATATATATCAAGCGATGATGTTCTCAAAATAAATGAGATTGTGTTGTATGATGCGTATATGCATGTGCCATGATGTATGGAAACGTGATGTTTTTAGTTGGGGAAAATAAATCCCGGATTGCTGCTGGAGAGAAGAGTTGAATTCTTCGTTTCTGTTGGGGATATTGGATGAAGATGTTTGTGAGAATAAACCTTCAAGAGAGGATAACTCCACTGGGGAATAAGCTGACGAGAGAATGACTTTGTGGGGAGGAGATGCTCTGTTGAGGATTCCGCTGATAAATTCAGCTAGAGATGAATTACCGATGTTGGCGATAATGAAACATGTTGGGGGTGAGTTTCTGTTTGTGAGAGGAATGAACTCCACTGGGGATGATTTTCCAGTTGCGACTTCACGGGGAATAACCTTTTAGATTTTACCGGGGACAATCTTCCAGAGTCTACTGGGGACAATTCTTCATACTCCACTGATGATATTTTTTATACTCCGCTGGGGATATTTTTTCCAAACTCCACTAGGGATATTTTCCAAACTGATGGTAGATAAACTCTGCTTGGGGAGAATACTATCTATTCATTTGTGGTTGTGAGCCTCAGCTGGGGAGGGTTAACATTACTGTCTTTCTCCTTACTTCGCGGGGAATGAATGTACTTTCAATCGTTTCCTCCAGGTAGGTCTATCCCTATACCTGGTGGACAGGGCAACTGTACGGTTTGGACATTTCTCGTTTCCCCTATTTCTGATATTACAAGTAATCGTCTTTTATTTCGCATGTAAATATTCATGAGCAGCAATTAATGTCAAATGCATATATAAAAAAAATGAACATTGGACGTTCTCGTAAAACAAAACAGAAAAAGGAAAGCAGTTTGAAATTTCTTTTGTAAAAATGACTTGTATTGATTTTGAAGTTAGCCTGAGAATAGGCATTTTTTGTACAAGAGGCTGACGTCCTAGTAAGAGAACATCGCCGAACAAATAGGATTTATATAGTTTGTGAATAACAAAGAAGAACATCTATGTGAACAATCCCACCGGGCTCCAACTTCGCTATTGCCTTTATGTCCTCGGGCATCTCATCACTTTGCTACTTGGTTGAAGGTAGGTCAGATTGTTTGGTGTCGTCCGAGCTTGATAGTCGATACCGAAGTCTATTTGAAAGGTGATCCAATGAGAAATAGTGTTACACCTTAATCCCTAATTTTTTCCGGGACCGCCCATTTGGGTTTTCAGTCCACTGGGATACCCTTTTTTGCCCAAACCGCCTTTTCAGGTTTTCGACTTGCCGGGTGTACGGTTTTTTCATTTTCATCCCTTATTTTTGCCTGAACCCTTTTGGTTCGCCGGGAAGCCCTTATTTTTTCATAGGCCAGTCAACCTAGCGGGTCTTTGATTATGCGTAGTATTTTTTCACTATGTCTGCATTGACGGGGTGAGGGAGGTCGTCACCATCCATGGTGGTTATAATCATAGCTTCTCTTGAAAAAATGTTCTTAACCACAAATGGCCCTTCATACGTAGGGGTCCATTTTCCCCTGGGATCACCTTGAGGTAGGATGATGCGCTTGATCACTAGATCCCCAACTTGATACTCTTGTCGTCTAACTTTCTTGTTAAATGCCTTGATCATCCGCTTTTGATACGTTTGACCATGGCAAATAGCAGTAAGTCTCTTTTCGTCGATTAAGTTCAGCTGATCAAGCCGGGTATGGATCCAGTAGTCTTCGTTCAAACCTGTGTCCTTCATAATCCGAAGAGAGGGTATCTAAACTTCAATGGGCAAGACTGCCTCCATACCATATACCAAGGAATAGGGTGTTGCCCCTGTTGACGTCCGTGCTGAGGTACGGTACCCATGAAGAGCAAATGGTAGCATTTCATGCCAATCTTTGTATGTCACCGTCATCTTCTGCACAATCTTCTTGATATTCTTATTAGCCGCTTCAACAGCCCCATTCATCTTCGGCTGATAAGGAGAAGAGTCATGATGTTGTATCTTGAACTACTTGTAGAGCTCGGTGATCATCTTATTGTTCATATTTGTACCATTTTCCGTAATGATCCTCTCTGGTACACCGTATCGACAGATCAGATTATGCCGAATAAACCATGCCAAAACGTTCTTGGTGTCAGTAGCAAAGGAAGCTGCTTCAACCCACTTTGTAAAGTAATCAATAGCTACCAGAATGAAACGATGCCCGTTAGATGCAATAGGTCTGATCTCACCAATCATATCGATGCCCCACATTGCAAAAGGCCAAGGTGCTGTCAAGACGCTCAGAGGTATTGGACGTATTTGCACCTTATCAGCATAGACTTGGCACTTATGACAGGTCCGAGAATGCTGATAACAGTCGGTTTCCATAGTAGACCAATAGTATCCTGCCCGAAGGATTTTCTTTGCCATGGTGTGTCTACTGGAATGAGTTCCGAAAGTACCTTCATGCAACTCTAACATAATCCTTTCTGCTTCGTTCTTATCTACACAATGCAGTAAGGTCGAATCATGGTTACGCTTGTACAGAATACCATTACTGATGAAGAACTTCACCACGAACCTCCTCAGAAACTTCTTATCATTAACAGATGCACCCTCGGGGTATTCCTGAGCCTCGAGATACCTCTTTACCTCATGGAACCAGGGTTTATCTGTTACTTCTTCAGTCTCAATATCACAACAATGTGCAGGTTCGTCCCACCTATCAATGGTAATCTGGGGAGCCTCATTGTCCCATCTGACCTTGAACATAGAAGACATCGTAGCTAGCGCGTCCGCCAACTGATTCTCCTCTCTAGGGAAGTGTTCAAAGGTTATCTCCTTGAAGTGTGGAAGCAAAGTCAATACATACTCCTTGTAATGAATAAGATTTGGGTGCTTCATATCCCACTCGCCTTTGATCTGACTGATCACAAGAGCAGAATCTCTGAATACACTCAAGAACTTAATCCTTAGGTCAATAGCTGCTTGAAGGCCCATAATGCACACTTCATACTCCGCCATGTTATTGGTGCAGTTGAAACATAGTCAGGCGGTGAACGGATTATGAGAGCCTTCAGGAAATATGATCACGGCGCCAATGCCATTACGCAAAGCGTTTGAAGCTCCATCAAAGTACATAGACCATCGGGATCCTTCCTCAGGTCCTTCATCCGGTCCAGGTGTTTCACAGTCAGTCACCAACATGATATTCTCATCCGGGAATTCAAAGTTCATAGATTGGTAATCGTCCACTGCCTGATGTGCCAGATGATCTGCCAACACACTTCCCTTGATTGCTTTCTGGGTCGTGTATTGAATGTCATACTCAGTCAAGATCATCTGCATCTTGCTATTCTTCCGGACAAGGATGGCTTTTCAAAGATATACTTGATTGGATCCATCTTTGATATCAATAGAGTAGTGTGAGTCAGCATATACTGTCTCAGCCGGCGAGTAACCCATGCCAAAGCGCATCAAATTTTCTCAAGCAACGAGTATTAGGTCTCGCAGTCGGTAAACATTTTGCTAATGTAGTAAATAACATGCTCTTTTCGGCCAGACTCGTCATGCTGCCCCAGCACACACCCCATCGAATTATCGAGTACTGTCAAGTATAAGATCAAGGGTCTCATTTCAACTAGAGGCATCAGAACAGGAGGCTCTTGGAGATATTCCTTGATCCTTTCGAAAGTGGCCTGACATTCATCGTTCCACTTTACCACTTGATCTTTCTTCAGTAACTTGAAGATTGGCTCACAAGTAGCAGTCAGGTGCGAGATGAATCGGGTAATATAGTTCAGACGTCCCAAAAAACCTCTGACTTCCTTTTCCATTCGGGGAGCTGGCATTTCCTGTATAGCCTTCACCTTTGCAGGATCCACTGGAATACCTTTGTCACTAACGACGAAACCCAACAGCTTACCAGACCTCACTTCGAAGGTGCACTTGTTAGGGTTTAACCTCAGCTTGTACAATTGCAACCTGTCAAATAGCTTCTGATGATGGTCAAGATGTTCTTCCTCAGTCTGGGATCTTGCAATCATGTCGTCAACGTATACCTCAATCTCATGATGAATCATGTCATGGAACAAAGAGACCATGGTGCGCTGATACGTTGCCCCAGCATTCTTTAATCCGAAAGGCATGACCTTGTAGCAGAAGGTACCCCATTGCGTAACAAACGTTGTCTTCTCCATATCCTCGGGAGCCATTTCAATCTGATTGTAACCGGAGAAACCATCCATAAAGAAGAACACCTTATGCTGTGCGGTGTTGTCAACCAGAACGTTGATATGAGGAAGAGGGAAGTCATCCTTGGGGCTTGCCCTAGTCAGATCCCTATAGTCAACACACATTCGAACCTTACCATCTTTCTTCGACACTGGAACCACGTTGGTGACCCACTGCGGGTAAGAAGTAACGGCTAGAAAACCAGCATCAAACTGTTTCATAACCTCAGCCTTGATTTTCTCAGACATCTCCGGGCGCATTCGGCAAACTTTCTGTTTCACTAGAGGACAGTCTTCTTTAGTTCGTAAACGGTGAACCACAATATCAGTATCCAACCCAGGCATATCTTCATAAGACCAGGCAAAGATCTCAACATAGTCACGCAACATCTGTATTAACCGTTGCTTGACATTAGACTCCAGATTTGCACCGATCTTGACCTCTTTCTTGTCTACCTCTGTACCCAAATTTACTGTTTCCACTGGCTCTTCATGCGGCTGTATGGCCCTCTCTTCCTGAAGTAACAGTCTAGCAAGTTCACCAGGCACTTCACAATCATCCTCACCTTCGTCCTCAGCTTGGTTGATCGGACTTTCGAAGTCATAATTGACAGTAGCAGAGTCGTTATTAGTGGGATCCGAAGTGGATGTAGACCTGTATATGTGAGTGTGTGTAAGACAAATAGCTGTTTTGCAAGATAAAAACGAAAAACAAGGAGCACAAAATTTGTAATGCAAGAAAACTTCCAATGCTTTTATTGATGATATATGGAAATGACACATAATAAGCCCTCAAACAAAGCCACAGTGTCTCAGGTAAGGCACCGGGCCGTAAAGTTTAAAATTGTCTGTTACAAATCAAAAACAAAAGTCTATTACTGTGTAATAAAAGAAATTGGCACGAAGTCCTTTGCCGTCCAATTGCTTAATCCTCCGTCGGTAGTCGGGTAAATCCAGTTGTCAAACTCAGACTCTTCATCATCGTCTTCAATCGCATTCACTTCAGGATTTGTGATACGCAGGGGAGGTATTCCAATCCATGCACGCCGAACAGCCCTTTGAGCTTCCGCAGTAAAACCCAAACCAAACTTGTCAGTCTTGTGTGCAAAGTTAGGGAGTTGGCCCCAATTCGCACACCCACATTTCCCAATAACAGCTCGGGCATCCTTGAGGGAAGCCATCTTCATTGGAGGATCTCCAACAATAGTTTCAGTTGACGGAAGCGTCTGGGGGACTTCTTCAAAATATTGACACGGGGTTTCAATGAACTCCCCGTCCATTTCCACATACCGGAATGAGTTGAGGTGGCTTACCATGTACTCCTATTCTCCTCGTACTGTAACGAATTTCCCCTTCACTAGATATTTTAACATCTGGTGGAGCGTAGAAGTTACTGCCCCAGCTTTATGAATCCACGGGCGACCCAGCATACAAGAATAAGATGGTCGAATGTCCATCACATAGAATGTAGACGCGAAAGTCTGAGAACCAACCTTAACTGGAACATCCACCTCTCCATGTACCATCCTCTTGGACCCGTCAAAGGCCCTAACCACAATGTTACTTGGCTTCAGCACCAACCCTTCACAATCCAACCGGTCTAACGCTTTTTTGGGTAAAACATTTAAGGAGGACCCAGTGTCCACCAACATGTGAGCTAGAGTAGTTCCCCTGCATTCGATTGAAACATGCAGAGCGTCATTGTGATTCTTTCCTTTGGCAGTCAAATCTGCTTCGGAGAAACCCAACCCGTTATCAGCGGTCAAACTAGCCACACAGTCTTTGAACTGATCAGCTGATTTCTCCTACGGCACATGCACAATTTTCAGGAAAGCAATCAGAGCCTTAGCATGGGCCTCTGAGCACAGTAATAAAGATAACATAGAGATCTTCGACGGGGGTTTCCCCAGCTGTTCGACTATGTTGTAGTCGCTTTTCTTGATGATCTTTAAATTTCCTCTATCTCCTGTCTAGAGGATTCAACAGTAATCTTCTTCGGTGCCTATGTCTGGGCAGGCCCACCAGTGATCCCTTTGCCCTGAGTGTCAGATGACTCGGCGACAGGGGTAAGGATTGGAACATGAACAGGGACAATAACAGATGTATTGGCAGGTGTAATAACAACAGGCTTTTGAACAATTGGTGGGGAGATCTCAGGAGAGAAAAGTCTTTCGCTTCGGGCGACTTTGCTAGACCCAACAATGTTGCTGACATCAGTATCAGCCTCTTCAACCTTCAAGTCTTGTTTAATCCCATGATAATACACGTCGTCCCCATAATGCCACGTGACGGCCTTATCCGACGTGTAAGGGATAGGTCCAGGAATAGTAATGATCAATGAATCAATGGAACTAAAGTTTTCTCGAACAAGATTTCTTTGTTATCCATCAGGCGTTGGACACCTGACTTCAATAGATGGAAACCAGTAGGTAGGATGGAACACAGGTGGAAACCTTCGCCACAGCCCGAAAATAAACCGGCGAATAATAAGTTCTTCTTAACGGTCAACAACGGGGTAGAAATATCTTCCACAGAGGTTACAAACACATCATCATCCACAACATTTACTCCATGCTTGGGCATAGGAGTAGTCACGACATTAGGCTTTTCTGGCGCTTCAAACTCAATCTCCTTAGCATCAATCAGATCCTGCACTTTATTCTTCAAAGCCCAGCAGTTATTCGTACCATGCCCCGGGCTATCAGAGTGAAAAGCACAACGGGAGTTCGGATTATACAATGGTGATGTAGTAATCAGATTCTTTGGAGCTTCCCTCAGAGTCACTAAGTTAGTCTTCAATAATTGCGGTAAAATTTGAGATAGAGCCATACTGAGCCGAGTAAACTGTCTATGCGGCCTCTCTGCTCTTTGCTGATTATTGCGCTGAGGGGCAACAGCAGGTCTTGATATTACTACCGCATTAACCGCTTGGCGGCGTTCAGGTCAGTTTTGGCTCTTCGAACTGTAAACTGCACTAGATTCCTTCTTGAAAGGCTTTTTCTCGGTACTTGATGAAGCACCCTTATGTATTTTTCCAGTTTTGATACCGGCTTCAACTCTCTCCCCAGTCATAATCAACTCAGTGAACCCATACGATGAACTACCGATCATATGATTGAAGTATGGACCAGACAAAGTCCCAAGAAACATATCCACCAACTCCCTATTAGCTAGAGGGGGTTGTACTCTTCCTGCCAAATCTCTCTATTTCTGAGCGTAGTCCTTAAAACCTTCGCTCGCACCCATAGACATACCCTGAAGTTGGGTACGCGTGGGAGCAAGGTCGGTATTATATTGGTACTGCTTGTAAAAAGCAGCAGCAAGGTCCTCCCAGTTATGGACGTTAGCTCCTTCTAGTTGATAAAACCATTCAAGTTGAGTCCCTGACAGACTATCTTGAAAGAAATGAACCCAGAGGTTCCTATCAGCAGTATATGGTTGAATCTTTCTGACATACGAGCGGAGGTGTAACTTCGGGCAGGAGACCCCGTCGTACTTAGCAAATACAAGCGCTTTAAATTAGTGTGGGATCACCACCCCAGATTCCAAGCCCAAATCTTTGAAGTCCAACCCAGGTATCTTCTGGATCTCCATTGCACTTAGCCGGTCTTCGAGTTGCTTATATCTATCCTCGGCAGGAGGATACTGGTCTTCATCAAAGTCAGTGTCGTTGTCAGAAACTACAGGGCTAGGACCCTTCCTTTCTTCTTGATTCTCTCCCCCTCCAGATGAGTGAGACAAATCAACTTCCTCTGGCAACCTGTTCCAAAATCGGTGGCCCATATTCAGGAGTACCGTCTTCTTCTTCTTCTTGTCCTTCAAGATAAGAGTCTTCAAATCTTTCTGCCCCTTGGCCAGGTTCAAGAACATTTCCTGGAACTGAGCATTCTGAGCTTGTAGAGCCTTAATAGCTTGATCAGTAGGTGTTTTAGAAGACATGTTTGCTAAAATAAATAGCGAAGAAGATGAGAAACCTGTAAGGGTACCTGTAATGAGGTGCATAGGAATGGAATGCATATGATATGATTTCATAGACTTTAGGGATATTCAAATTTGTAAACCAAAATAAAACACACTTTTATTAGATTAAAAACTTGAAACAATGTTTAACAAATGCCTTTAAGGCGTTACAAAAAGAAAAACTGAAAAGTAAATCAAAACTAGAAATAGCAAAAGACATCAGCGCTCCCATGGTCGTTTTCCTTGCGTGCTGACATAGTCGTTGAGGACCCTCTCATTCTCCAGCTGCCTTGTAAGCTTCAGGATCTTCCGTTCCTGTTCATGATACTTCTCTCTGTAAGTATCCCGTTCTTACCTTAGTTGGATCCAAGACCTCTTTAATTCCCCAATGTTAGTAGGCATGTAAGGATGGATGACCGTACAAGGAACCCCTTCTTCATCAACATGCTCCACAATTACTGGCAAGACCGCTTCGTATGGCATCCCCAGATTTTGAGCACGGGTTCGAACCCACCGGAGATATGGTTGCATCAGGAGAGAAGTCTTCATTCCTAGCTCATGTGAATCAGACATGTTCACCCTATCCCAAGCTCGTATAAATCTGCGGCGATGTCCCTCAACATCTCCCGGGAAGTCAAAGACAATGCTTTGAAGCAGCAACTCATGAGGACCATCCCTTCGAGCTCGTCCAAACTGCCGTAAGGCCAAACAAGGATTATAGGTTATTCCTCCCCTAATTCCCAGCAATGGAACATTGGGGTATTCTCCACACCGGTCAATGACAGCTACCTCTTCCATATCCTTTGTACTCCAGATGATGTCCGTGTGAGCAAGGGACATGATCCTATAAGCCCAACCCATACCTTCCTCATTCTTCAGTACAGATTTGGGGAGGTGAGAAATAAACCACCTCGCCAGTAGCGGTGCACAACACATAAGGGTTCCCCTTTTCCAAGAAGTACGGCCATAAAGAGTATGTAGAATGTCACCTAAGAGAGTGGGCACTGGATTACGGGACATGAAGATCTTGACTGTGTTCACGTTGACGAAAGAATCTGAATTAGGGAACATAACCAAGCCATAGATGAGAAGTGCCAGGATGTCTTCAAATTCTTGAAAGTCCAAACTATCCCAGAACTGTTGAGCTTAATCAATCAGGAACTTAGCCAGGAAGCCTTTCACCCCACTCCGAATGTCCCAGTTAGACATTACCTCAGCCTTTGTCAGATGTTGGGCTGTAGCAATATCTTCTTGCCTAGGAGCTATCTCCAAACCTGTAAAGGGTGTCTGCTCTAGAATAGAGATTCCAAGTAAATCAGAGAACTCCTCCAAAGTAGGGACCAACTGATAGTCCGGGAAGGTGAAACAGTGGTGCAATGGGTCAAAGAACTGGAACAAGAAGCTCATCATTTGTTCATCCAATTTAGAAGTGACCAGGATGAGGAGATGGCCATGCTCTATGACAAAGGAAGAAGTATCAGGAATTTTTGAAACCAACTCTCTAAGCTGAGCAGGGATTTATAAGAAGCTGATGCGAATGGTATTTCTGCGCATAGAGGCCATGATCTGCAAAACAGAACAAAGATGAATCCCCTCGGTCTTTGAAATGGGATAGTCTAATGAAATATGCATGCAATGTCATGATGCATGATGTCATGATAAAAACACACCACATGTATCACATATAACAAACATGGCAAGGGCAAACAAGTCACACAATAGCCCTTAAATTTCAGGCTGGCATGGAGTTTAGGTATTACCCTCTTTCAGTTTAGTTGGTTCAACCTGTCATAGTAATAGTAACCGGGTTCTAGAGGATCTCAATATCACTGACCATCCTCGATCGGTCATAATTCCAGTTTAGAAACCTTTTCTTGTGGTCGGAATCATCGCGAGAGTATGGTCTCAATGAGTGTAGCATACTGCTACTTTTCTATGGCCAAGTTGGTCAATTATAGGTTCTAAGGTTAGTTGATGCTTAAAGACCCATTAGCAGCCCCATACTCTCCTTGTTCCTCCACAAGGGATATCGGTACCAACTAAAGTGTCACACCAACGTAGCTACTGCTTCAACCGTATCGGTCTACGCTGTACAGTTCCCTCACAGTCTATTGCTACTTACCTAAAAGGTATCCCCAGATCCAGGTTAGGATCTATAGTAACTCCGATACAAGCCCACAAAGATAAAGCAAACAGATCAAACAATTGAAAACAATATAATTAACTATTCCTAAGGTACCCCCCACTTATTTAGTCCCCAGCAGAGTCGCCAGTTCTGTGATACGGTGGCCAGAACCAGGACGTGGTTTCCCTTATTTCGTTAAGGAAATTTGCTGGTTTGCGTTTTGTGTTTGTATTCGCAAAATGTCGCGGTAAGCAAGATTCTCCACCAACTTTTATTTTATCCAACAAGGAAAGGAAAAAAGCACAAAAAAATTCCTTTTTCGAGATATTTCTGAGTACGGGGGGTAGATTATAGAAAGGGAAGGTATTAGCACCCTTTCTATACGTAGTTATCTACGGGCTCTTAGGTACTTGCTCATCATTTTTAGAATTGTTTTCTTTGTGTTTGTGGGTTTTGAAAAGTTTTTATTTTAACTTCGATTTAACTCTTGCTTTTGTCTTCAAGAGTGTAATGAAGTGTTTTTGAAAACTTTGTTTGTAAAGGAGTTTAAGTGTGAAAATTTTGTTTGGAATGAGCAAGTACTTAAGAACTAATCTACCTACTCGAAAAAAGAATCGTTCTATGTTCGTTTCCTTTAGACAACGCTATCCCACTATTAGTGAGTAGGTAGCACCGTCATTGGAGTTTTGAGGGTCAATTCGAAAGGGACGTACGGTCACTAAAGCAATGTTAGGACGTCTTAGTAATAACCCTAATGTCTTAGGTCATTTATCCGAGGAAACTATTCCGAGGTAACTTTTAATCTTTGGACAAAAGGACGACCACTAAAACATCCTATACTCAATAACCGTTTACCGAAGGCAACCAAGTGGGAGTGTACCCTAGGAGTGAGCATGTGCGAGTGATTCAATTTCAGTTTGTTTATCTTTGCACATTTAAGGTGATCTAACCGTTTTAAAGTTAACATACATTCTTGTCATGCAAACCCTAATAATTCATACATCTAACAGTTAATAATTTGCGGAATTTAAACTACGCTATTACAAGGCTTCGGGTATTTACATAGCCAAAAACTAACCCTTTGAAAATAAAAGTGATAAATGTAAAAGTCCTAATTAAAACTATTACAAACTGTGAGCACATACAATAATTGGATAAAAATAATAATAAAGCGCGCGATGACAAATTAGATTGAATGCGAAATTAGGGTTTTGACCCTTCTATCCTAATTAAAAGAGAAAATGTTTTTTGTTGTTTTTAATATTTTTAAAAGAAAAGAACTAAGTTTTTCTAAATTAAATATGAAAATTAATTAGTGATTAAATTAATTAATAAAAATAATTGCCTATTTTTGGTTTTTTGTTATTTTAGGAAAGAAATAAAATAATTAAGTTAGTAATAAAAACCTATTTATTCTAATTAATTTTAATTATTTGCAAAAAAGAATTAAAATTGTCTAAATTAATAAACCTAATTAAATTAATTACCTTTTTTAATAAAAATAAATATCTTGAATTTAATTGGATAAAAAATGTTTTTTGTGATTTTTTTGATAAAAAAGAAAAATAATTTGGTTAGTAATTAAATTAAATAAACAAAAATAATTAAATGAAATATAAAAAGAAAGAATAAGAGATGGGCCTGAAACAACATTGTTGGAGGGTGTAAATAGCAGGAATTTGGGCCCAAAATAGTGATGATCCATGCTGACTTTCTTGGATCCAGTATGATGCGCTGACCCTGGCTCATGGTGTTCCTTCCTGGATGGCCAAATGCACTTAGCATGATTGATGATGAAGACCTATGGTGGTCTCCTGGCTTGCGCGCACACTGAATTGCCTGAAAATAAACAAGAAAATAACAAATGCTGCAGGCAGGGATCGAACCCCTGACCTCCAGCCTTCCAATGCCTTAACAACCAGCTGGCTACCACTAGGCCATTTGTTTTTGTTGTAATAATAACGCAAAATAATAAACAAATAAGAAACAAGCGCAATAATGGAATTTCAGCGCGAAAATTCAAAAGACCGAATAGGAGGCTGCCAGCAAATCGTCTCCTTCCTCTCTCTGGGTAAAAGTAAAACACTTTTACCTACAGACGTTTTGTTCGTCGCTGTAGGCCGTGTCCATTCCAAAATCCTCCATGGGCCACATAAATGGAATCTAATGCCATGGTTGTGTTCGTCTCGTCCTCCTGAACGTGATAGCGCCCTTCATCAAGGCTAATTGTCCCTGTAATCAAAAACCCTAAAACAAACTCCAAAACCCTAACAATGGTGAATTTCGCTACATGCCATATAAATGCAATTGAATGATGCAGAAAGCTTGCAAATGTCTCATAGATCAACAATATGTGATTAATTCCATCTAATAATGTCTATATCATGAGATACGAATTCAAGAACAGGGCTATGTCGTGAGCGACTTACTCTGCATTTTGGGACTGGAATGGACTTGTTCTTGATTGCTTTAGCTTGCTGAGAGTCCCAGAAGTCGATTGGGATTGTTCAAAGGTCTTGAGGATGCCTCTAAGTGAAAATCCGATCTCACACTTTTCTTGCTTTTTTTCAAATCTGGTTCTTGCTCTTGCGCATGTTTCTCCCTTCTTTTTAGGTCTGCACGCACTCTATATGTACCAAGCAATGCATTAGGGTTGATAACTGCATCCAAATCTTTCTCCTTCAATGATTTTTGATTTGATTTGATACACTTTTAAAAATTTCCAAAATTGGTCCAAATCCAATCTTTTTGTGCATACATGCCTTGATACGAGTTTGAATGATTTGCTAGCTGTAATTGGAACCTGAAACAATCATCAAATCTTTTGTTTTCAATGTTTTTGATTTTATATGATTTAGTTTGACTTAAATTGAATTAATTCAAATAAAAACCAAAATAAATAATGAAAATAAGATATGGACAAGTGGAAAAGACTAGAGCTCGTGGGCTATGCTTCCAACTCAAATCAAGTGAAAAAGATTGGACCCATTTGGCAAAATTTGAAGTTTTAGGATAGTTGACTTTTGGCAATTTTGCAAAAAAGGTCAACTTCAACAATGCATAACTTCCTCAATTTTGACTCTTTGGAGGTGTTCTTTGACTTTTTAGAAAGCTTAAGATGTTCTCTAATCAACCCTTTTGGTCTAATATCATTTGATATTTCATGATCATGTATGAAGGTTTGACAAAAAAGGTGTTTTTGTTGAGTTTTCAAAATGACCTATAATGTCCAAATTCATAACTTCTTGTGAGTGCATATTTTGAACTTGGGAGCTGAAGATGGATTGTAGGGAATTTCATCCTATTAAAAATGAGCTTTGGATGGGTCATTTCTCATAAAGTATGAGAAAGTTATGCTTGGTCAAAGTTGAGTTGACTTTTCCTACAAAACCCTAATTTAGCAACTTTTGAGTCTTGATGAATTATGAGCAATCCTTGATGAATCATGATAAAACCTTGATAAAATGATGAAATATACTTGAAAATGAGGATGTTGACTAAAAATCTTGAAGTTTGACTGTATGTGGGCCACAGTTGACTTTTGCCCTAGCACAATCGATTTTTGGGCCTTTGAGCAATTGACTGAGCAAACTTTCTCTGTAGGGCTTGAAACTTGACATGGATGATATTGAGAACATATTAGTTCATTGGTGAGCATTTTGGATCACTTGGACTCAAGTATCTTGATGCAACATGAAACCCTAATTTGAGGTAGACTGCCTTAGGAGAGAGCTTGCCTGGCCAACCCTTGGACGACCTTGAGCAACTTGAGTATCATTCTTGAAATGTTTTGAGAAATATGGGAGGGAAGATTTTAGGGTACAACAGTAATGAATGATTAACATCAGTACCTTTGACTGGAAATAAAATGTTGACATCATCACTTAAAGTTGGGAACAAAGTAACTCTAAAAGAGTAAAGTGAATCTCAACAACGAACTATCCCCCATAATAAAGAGACTACCATCCATCAGAGTACAAATCTCAACAACGAATTGTCTCCCATAATGAAGAGGCTACCATCCATCGGAGTAAAAAATCTCAACAACGAACTATCTCCCATAATGAAGAGACTACCATCCATCAGAGTAAAACATATCAACAACAAACTATCTCCCATAATGAAGAGACTACCATCCATCGAAGTAAAACATCTCAACAATGAACTATCTTCCATAATGAAGAGACTACCATCCATTGGAGTAAAACATCTCAACAACAAACTATCTACCATAATGAAGAGACTACCATCCATCGGAGTAAAAATCTTCTCTGGCATTAACAGACTTACTGAGGAAGAACATGTTGCTCAAATAAAGAGACCTTCCACTAGTTGTTCAAGAAGAGGATTGTGATAACGCTGCTGGGAAATGAATATTGACTTTCTGGGGAATTGCCAATACATTCCTGCTGAGGTGATAAAATCTTTACATGTAAAATAAATGCACATTCTTAATCTAAATTCCATAACCTAGAGAGGTCAAAAAGATTATTACTGGGAACCAAAGTTTGAACCTGAAACAAATCGGAGAGGAATAGTCAACCAAGACACCACCCAATGAGAAATAACCTCAAATGAGGGTCACATTCCATCCAGATAATGAACTGGGTAGGAAGGCTAAAGCAAAATTCTTCTAGAAGGGATAACTTCATGTGGAAATTGAAAGGATATACACTTTTTTGCTTAAGGTTGATAATCTATTGGAGAGAGGGTAACATAACTTTGCAAAGAGGAAAATATGCCAACAAAAACAATTAATGAGTGCAAATGAGCAATGAATTTAAATTCATCTATGCGTGATGTATGTATGAATGCATGGATGGTATTATGCATATGTTGACAAAACAAACATAATGCACTGGGAATAACAATACAAAACCAACTTGGGTAAGGACAACACTTGGCTCTTTTAGGATGAATATCCCATAAGAGAGTAAGCACCAACTGAGGAAACAAAGTCAAACTTCATGGCTTAACTTCACTAGAAAGAAACATGGCTTGAAAATAATCACAACATAATTTGATAGCAATAAATGAATACAGTTACAGGGATATAAATCCTTCCTCCGGGCTTCACCGGGGAATATCATACAGACTTTGCTAAAGAAGACAATGTCACATCATCTAGACTTCAACTGGGGATTCCGTACTGACTTCACTAGGGAAGACAATTCCACATCTTCGAGGGGAGCCCAAATACATTCTTCAATATCAAAGGTAATGGTTGTGCAAACTTCTCTGGGGAGAAATTATGAAACTTCATGGGGATATTCACCTTTAGAGAGAAGCATCATCTTCGCTTTGTTTGGAGATCTAAGAAGTTAACAATATAACAAGAAGTCAAAATTATGGGGACTTTAAATCAAATTCGACACTTGGCGAGAGAAAACCCAAAAATTTCACAGTTGTTACAATGCCTCTTAGAAAAGGTACTGCCCTTGTCTGGCTACCCAGCTGGAAAAAATCTGCGTCAAGTCCTGACTGGAGAATCTGGGATAGAGGCATCAAACCTTGCAAACCTGAAACTAAATAATCAACCTGGAGAAAAATCTGAGCCAAGACTTAAATGGGGAAAATGGGATTACAAACCCAACACCATACCACAACCTTGAGGAAATATTTTCAAAACATTATCACTACCTTTGACCACTTGAATCACATAAATGATGTAAAAGTAATTTGCAAAATATTTTCAAAAACATGTTTTTATTATTAAGTCCTTTTGTTTTGAAAATTACTATCAATAATAAATGAAATTTTTATAAACAAAATAAAATAAGAACCATAAGGAATTGGATAAAGGCTTAAACTTTATTAATAGAATGGTAGTCCGCAAATGGCGTGACTCCATGGATGATTACAAAGTTTTGGAAAATGGTAAATATGTTGAAAAGATACGTTGAAACACAATGACCACTATTCTCCCTAACAACTTTGAATTCCGAAGCAGAGGCTTCAGTTGAAGTGTGGTGAGAATCCGAGAAGATTGTTGCTTCAATGATCAAGTCTTGTCTGACGCAGTTACTTGCCAGGAAATCCCTACCTTTTTCCTAGGTTTCCCTTGCGGGTTTTCAACCTACTGGGAAAATTTATTTTGTTTGTCTCTAATTTTTGCCTAGGCTACCCTTTCGGGTTTTCATCCTACCAAGACGCTCTTTTTTTACTAAGACGCCTTTTCGGGTTTTCAACTTAGTGAGCTATTCTTTTATTTAGACGAAGTATTTCTTGACTATGTCAGCATTAATAGGATGTGGGAACTCCTCTCCATCCATAGTTTCAAGAATCTATGCACCACCAGAAAAGGCTTTCTTGACAACATATGTGCCTTCATAATTGGGAGTCCACTTGCCCCTAGAATCAATGTTAAAAGACAAGATCTTTTTTAGCACGAGGTCACCTTCTCTATATTCACGAGGCTTGACCTTATTATCAAAATCATTCCTCATTCTTTTCTGATATAATTGGACATGGCACAAAGCCATCATTCTCTTTTCTTCAATCAAATTGAATTGGTCAAACCTGTTATGGACCCATTCAGCCTCTGTCAATTTGGTTTCCATTATTACACGCAAAGAGGGAATCTCAACCTCAACGGGTAGCACTGGTTCCATACCATACACAAGAGAGAATGGGGTTTCCCCTGATGAAGTGCAGACGAATGCGCGATACCCATGCAAAGCAAAAGGGAGCATCTCATGGCAATCCGTATATGTAACAACCATCTTCTTGATAATCTTCTTAATTTTTTTATTATAAGCTTCAACATCCCCATCCATATTAGGCCTGTAAGAAGACAAGTTGTGATGGACAATCTTGAATTCTTCACACAGTTCTGTCATCATTTTGTTATTCAAATTCGAGCCGTTATCAGTAATAATCCTACTTGGCATACCATATTGACATATAAGATTGCTCTTGATAAAGTGCACTACCACCTTCTTGGTGACATTAGCATAAGAAGATGGTTCCACCCACTTGGTGAAATAGTCAATTGCTACCAAGATGAAACGATGTCCGTTTGACGCCTTGGGTTCAATCATTCCAATCATATCAATACCCCACATAGAAAAAGGCCACGGGGAAGAAATAACATTAAGAAGCGTTGGAGGCACATGAATCTCGTCAGCATAAATCTGACATTTGTGGCACTTCTTTGCAAATTTATAATAATCAGATTCCATTGTCATCCAGTAGTAACCTTCCCTAAGCATCTTCTTTGCCATCAAATGTCCATTGGCATGGGTACCAAAGGAATCTTCATGGATCTCATGCATCAACATGTTTACTTCGTGTTTATCCACGCATCTGAGCAAGACCATGTCATGATTTCTCTTGTATAACACATCTTAATTGACAAAAAAGCTACCTTCCAACCTTCTCAATGTCTTTCTATCTTTGTTCAACGCACAAATCAGGTATTCCTGAGTCTGGATAAAGTGTTTGATATTATAGTACCAAGGTTTTTCATCTGACGTCCCCTCTATAGTAAACGCATGTGATAGTCTATCAAGACGTTGAACTGTAATCTGAGGTACATTGTTCTAAGCATTTACTTGGTACATGGAAGCCAAAGTGGCTAAAGCATATGCCATCTGATTCTCATCTCTGGGAATATGATGGAATTCAACTTTATTGAAGAAAGGTAATAATCTTCTTGCATAATATTTGTAGGGAATTAATCCAATATGTAGAGTCTCGCATTCTCGTTTGATATGATTTATTACCAAAGCTGAATCGCCATATACATCAAGAATTTTAATTTTGAGATCTATAGCCTCTTTAAGACCCGTGATACAGGCTTCATATGTCACCATGTTATTGGTACAATCAAATGTCGACCTTTTAGTAAAAGGGATATGTGACCCATAGGGAGTGATAATCACAACACCAATTCCTTTTCCATAAGCATTTACAGCTCCATCAAATACCATACCCCACTGATATTCAGGATCAGGACCTTCCTCAGGAAAAAGGTTCATCACAATATTTAACTTCCAAATACAGCACATCCTCATCAGGGAAATCATATTTAATATACTGATAATCATCAACTGGTTGGTGAGCAAGGTACTCTTCCAACACACTACCTTTTATAGCTTTCTGAGTACAATATTCAATATCATATTCAGACAACAACATTTGCCAACAAGAAATTCTTCCAGTAAGAGCAGGATTTTCAAAAATATACTTAATCGGATCCATTTTGAAAATCAACCAAGTAGTGTGATACAATATATATTGTCGCAATCGCTTTGTTGCCCAGGCCAAAGCATAATATGTTTTTTCAAGCATAGAATAGTGTGACCCACAGTCAGTTAACTTCTTGCTGAGATAATAAATGGCATATTCTTTTTTTCCTGTTTTAACTTGTTGTCCCAAAATACAGCCCATGGAATTATCTAACACAGTCAGATACATAATCAATGGTCTTCCATCAACATTAGGGAGCAAGATAGGAGGCTCAAGCAGATACTCTTTAATGATTTAAAATTCCCTTTGACAATCATCCGTCCATACACAACCTTGATCTTTATTCAATAGTTTGAACATGGGTTCACATGTTGCAGTCATATGAGAAATAAGTCTGGAAATGTAATTCAAACATCCAAGGAAACTTCTCATTTTATTTTCAGTTCTTGGTGTAGGCATTTCTTGAATTTCCTTAACTTTATCAGGATCAACTTCAATTCCTTTTTGGCTGAAATGAAACCTAGCAACTTTCTCAAACGATATAGGGTTGTCATGGAGTAGGGTTGTCATAGCCCTCTGGTACGTTGCACCAGCATTCTTCAACCTGAAGGGAATCATCCTTTAACACATCAGGATGTGATAAACGTTATTTTCTCCATGTCCGTAGGAGCATCCTAATTTGATTTTATCCAGAAGATCCATCCATGAACGAGAACACTTTGAATTTTGCTATACTATCTACAGACATATCAATATATGGTCATGGGAAATCATCTTTCAGACTTGCTTATTTAAATCTCTATAATCAACGCACATGCAGACTTTTGCGTCCTTCTTTGGTACTGGAACAATATTGGTAATCCTATGAGGATACACTAATTTCATAAGAAAACCAACATCAATTTGTTTCAAAAATTCTTCTTTAATCTTCACTGCCATGTCAGGATGAGTTCTTAACTACTTCAGCTTGATTGGTTGACATTATAGCTTTAGAGGCAAATAATGTTCCACAATATCAGTATCTAAACCAGGCATATGTTGATACGACCAAGAAAAGATGTCCACATACTCTTTCAGCAACGCAATCAACCTGCTATTCACCTTGGGATAAAGTATTTCCCTAATTTTGACTTCTTTTAGATCTTCCTTTGATCTCAAGTTAATCATCTCCAACGGCTCTTTATACGGATAAATAGTATTTTCGTCGTGCTCAAGCAAACGTGAAACTTCTTCAGGGATTATATTATACTCTTCTTCTTCAGTCACATATACAAGATATTTAAAGTTGGGAGAGGGTGCAGGTTCATTGCACTCAACAGTTTTTTTAATTAATCTGCACATATGATTTATGATTGATTTTAGAAACTGAAACATGTAACAAGTGATTATGAAAGTTTATTTACAATTATTATTTATTTTGAAAGGTTTTTTTCTTCTGATTACCATTTTCCAAGAAAAATAAGAAAATAAAGACATAATTTAGAAATAAAAAACAACTTTTATTAATGATCTTTAAAATTCAAAACAAAAGACACGCCCATACAATCATTACTTCCACCTTGGGCATAATTAAATACTTTTGAAAAGACCAACAAATTACTTTTAAATGTGAATGCAAGAAGGAACATCAATAGTGATCCAATTATGGACTCTGACTCCATGTGTCACAAAGTTCGACATCTCTTGCTCTGGCTGGAGATATCATTCACTGTGAAAGATGTCTTGATATTTACTTAAAGTGGACTTCAGCTTCACGACTTCCTTTTTCATGAAGAATCCCAAACCAGTCACATTCATGTTCACTGGTGGATTAATAACTTGCCCCCACACCTTGTAAAGGCCCTTCTGTACTTCCTGTTGCGCATCCTTAAATGAGGCGATAAAATCTTCATTCTTCCTTATATTATAAATGGACAAAGCTTGGAACTGAGTTCCAACAATGGCTTCATCAGCTTCTACAATGCTAAAGGAAGAAAAATTAGATATCAACATAGTTTACTCACCGTTCATAATGACTACCTTTGCTCCATGGACAAGTTTCAGCTTCTGATGCAAGTTTGAAGTAACAGCTATTGCTTCATGGATCCATGGTCTTCCCAATAAACAACTATAAGAAGGGACAATATCCATAACTTGAAAGTTGATTTAGATTAGATGCAGAACTATGTGAATGGGTAAATCGACTTCTCCGATGACAACCTTTCTCGAACAATCAAAAGCTTTTACTATAATGACACTAGGGATCATATGAGTTCTTTGGTACTTAAGCTTCATGAGCGTACTTCTTGGTATGACATTCAAAGCAGATACATTTTGTGATCGGTGGATCTAGAACTGATTGTTTAACGCTGGTTCGCGAAATGTCGCGGAAGCAAGAGTCGCCACCGTCTTTTATTTTCTCCAAATGGAAAGGACAAAAGCACAGAAAAATTCCTTATAGAGATTGCTCTCGGTTCGGGAGGTAGATTATAGAAAGGGAAGGTGTTAGCACCCTTTCTATCCATGGTTATCCATGGGCTCTTAGATACTTGCTCACTTGTGTTTTCAAAAATGGTTTGTTTGCTTTTCAATGTGGGTTTTAAAAAGTTTCTTTGAAAATTCCAGTTCGACTCTTGTATCGGTCCTCAAGAGTGTTTGAAAAATGCTTTCGAAAGCTTTTTGAAAATGTGTTGGTGTGAAAAGTATTTTTGATTTGTTTTGAAATTTAGAGCAAGTATCTAGAGTCGTCTACCTACCCTAAGGAGTTCGTCTGTGTAAATGTCCTTTAAAGTAGTGCCATCCCACCATTGAGAGGCAGGTAGCACCACCGTTGGAGGTGTTCGGGTCAATTCGAGGTTCGGGACATGGTGATCACCAGAGCAATGGGAAGACACCTTAGAAGCTACCCTCATGCCAGGTTCCCGGATCATGAGGACTTACTAAGACATCCTCTACTCGACGATCACCTTTCGAGGTAAGGCAACAGTGAGGCGTACCCTAGGGGTGGTGTGTGGTTTGTGTGTCATGTTCATTTGCATTTATCTTGTCATGGTATAGGTGATCTAGCGCTTGTTTTTATTTGTTGTCATTCATTCTTGCATGCCTTGATTAACAGTTAAAAATTGCGAGAAGTAAAAGTTCTAAGCTATTACAAAAGGCGCGGGTCCACATCGCCAAAATTTCCAGAACCCGATTTGACAGAAAATAAAGAATTAAAAATTAAATTGTCCGAATTTACAAGGCCTTGGGAGAGGTACATAAAAATTACGGAAAAGAAATAAACACGCGAATTAAATAAGAATTAAAACGAGGGCGTTGGACCTTTTTTGCAAAATTAAATTAAATGATGAAATTAATTAATTAAAAAAGAAAAGAAATTGTTTTTGGTATTTTTTGGTATTTTATGATTTTTATGAAAAAGAATTAATTAAAATAACATGCTAACCCTAATTCTAGTTGTTTTTAGTTTATTAAGAAAAGATTAAATTTTAACCTAATATTTAACCTAATTATTTACATGCCATTTAATTATAAAATAAATAATAGGAAATATTTAATTACTATGAAAGAAAAGAAAAAGGGATAAAAAAATCAATTAAACCCTAATTCTACAAATTTTAGATTTATTATGAAAATATTACAATTAAACCTAATTTAACAACTAAAATTAATTAATGCAATTTATTTACAAAAATACCAACATAAAAAAATATTTATTAATTTTTCTCTTTTCTGATTTTTTTTATGTGTTTTTTATATTATGAAAATATTAAATTAATTAATAAAACAATAATTAAAAGAAGGTAGAAATAATGAAAAATAAAGAAAGTAAAAAAAATTTGCAAACCTAAGGGGGTCTCTGTCCCCAAAGTGGAGGTGCAGCCCAATAATTCTGGCCCATTACTGGAGGTCTTGTTGACTTTCTCAGGCAACGTGTGGTATCTTTGACTAGGACCCACCATGTTCTTTAGATCTGAACCCTTGGATGAATGAGATTGACCAAGTGGACGGCTTGATGGAGGGACGTAAGATGGTCTTCAGCATTGAAACTACATAGAAACATTGATGGAAAAATAACATGGAAATAGTGAGGACCTGGGGCTCGAACCCAGGTCATGAACGTTACCAACGCCTATGCTTACCACTGAACCATCCAACACGCGTTTACCATATAATAACTAACAATCATTATAAGAGAAAAGTGGTCAGTGGCTCAAAAAACGCGCGAAGAATTTAAATGATCCAATCAACGCCTTCCACTTCATCGTCCTCTTCGTTGTGCTTTTTTTCCTGAAATACAACAAACATAGGCAACGGTTTTGAACCGTTCTAACAGGCATCATTAGAGAAAATAGCGAATAGCACATGGGCATATATAAATTGTTCGGACTAGGGCCATTAGAATCGTCTCTCTCTCACGATTCCAACGACGTATCTCTCATGGCCTAATTGTTCCAGGTTTGAAAACCCCTAAATCAATTTCCACGCAACCCTAATATGCTCTCATGGTGGATCCTTCGTTTTAGCGTGAAACTCCAATCAAATTACGCAGGTAGCTTGCAAACATCATTCTAAACACAAAAACAACAATGAAACATGTTAAAAACGCATGAATGATGGAAAACGATTTTGGAATTTTTCTTACCAACTTCAATGGTGATTTCGTGTTTTCTTGAGTATGGGACTTAGGGAATGATTGGAACACGTTCTATGATCCTCAAGGAAGCTAATGGAACAACTATTTGGCCCTGAATCGTCCTAGAACTAGGTTTTCAGATTTTTGTTTTCTTTGAAAAATTCCAAGTTTGTGTAAGGATTTCTGGCGCAACTTTTTTTTTGTTCTCAGCATTAGGTCTTGCTTGTTTGTATATGTATGAATGATTTAGGGTTGTTTCTTGTCCAAGGAATCAAAGAATTGATGTATGGATATTTGATTTTTTATGGCAAAATATTTTCAAATCTTTTCATGCACATTTGCTCTCAATCATATCCAATCCTTCCCTAATTGATCATGCACGAATTTTGAGTGTCCAATGAGAGTATTTTCTGCACAAAAAGATTTTATTTCATTAGTTTAGCATTTTTTTCATATTTTATTTAGTTTAAATGAATTAATTGTAATAAAAAATTCAAATAAATAAATAAAAATAATAAAAAACTTCCCTTTGGGCCAAATGGTCGTGTGCATGTCTTGGATGATGAATTGTGGAAGAAAAAGAGGCCCATTAGCAATTTTAGGTCATTTGAATCAATGTTGACTTTTCAAAATATCCAAAAATTTCCCAACTTCCACAAGGCATAACTTGCTCAATTTTTAAGCTTTGCTCATGTTCTTGGACATTTTGGAAAGGTATTTGAGTCCTCTAACCCATGCCTTTGGTCCCATGTCATTTTGATTTACCAATCTGAAGTTATGGCCTTTGACTTAAAGTCCCTTTTTGTTGACTTTTGAAAATGACCTATAATGTTGAAATTGATAACTTTTTGTGAGAGCATTTATTGGACTTGAAGTATGAAGATGAGTTGTAGGAAATGTCTTTCTCTTCAAAATGAGATTTGGATGGAATTTTTCTAATAATCCATGTGAAAGTTATGCCCTGGTCAATTTACAGTTGACTTTTTCAATTGTCCAAATAAGGAAACTTTTGCATCTTGATGATTTTTGAGCCAAGCTTTGAGAATCATGATCAAACATTGATCAAATGATGTTTGTGGCTTCAAAATGAGATGTTGACCAAAAATTTGAACTTTTGACTGTCAAATGACCATTTTGCCCCTACAGTTGACTGTAGTGCAATTAGGGTTTTGACTGTGCAATTTTGTGCTGTAAGTCTTGAAACTTGGTATGAGGATGCTTGACCATATTTATAGGCATGTGGGACTTGATTGGACCCTTGGAAACTTCATTTTCTTGATCAGAACCAAAACCCTAGTTTTGACTGTTCAGGAGGCTCTTACACTGTGCAACCCTTGGGGAATTTTGAAGCTTTGACTTGGCAAACTTTGAAGAATATGGGAGGGCAAATTTTGGGGTACAACACATTTTCATACAACACATTGGATAACGAGTCATTCTTACAATTCATGGAAATATGGAGAGCCAAATTATGGTTTCTTCCTTCATCAGGAAACTCGTCATCACAGATGCTCAAATTGTTGCAAGATGTAATATTCCCCATAACACCATTGGATTGATCTTGAGACATATCACTTTCAACAAAATCATGATCCAACACCCTCATCAAAGATTGACGATGAGCAGAGGAGTTCATCAACAAGGCAAGAATGGAAATCTTAGATGGAGTTTGCAACAACTGACCCACAATCTTGTAATCACTCATCTTGATGATTTTCAACAGATCATCAACATCTTTTTCCAAGGAAGCACCAATAGATTCTACTACCGCTTTCTTAGGTTCATCATTTTCAACAACCTTCTTACCAAAATTAACATCTCCTCGAAAGGTAGGGGCGAAGACATGTCCACTATGAGTTACCCGATTAGCTTCAGCAATATTCTCGACATGCGACAAAGGTTGAATAGGAATTACCACACCATCTTCCATGATAGTTGCATTGTACTTATAAGGCATAAATTTATCTGATTCATATGGAACATGACCAAGCAGACAAATAACCACGGGAGTAAGAGCAGGCTTGTTGTGGTACGCAATTTCTACAGGAGTGGGAACACCAAAACATGGCATAATAACATTCACCCATACTTCTTCAGAATACATAGGAATCGCATAATCATTACAAGAAAATATACCTTCATCCGAGGAAAAGAACTTATCGATAAAAACATATTCTTCATCAGACATGGCCTCATCAGAGTAGTATTAAATCATATTAACTCCATTATAATCATCTCTGTTTCGTGTGACTTTGATAGTACCATTATCTAAAAACAATTAAACACCTCTTCTTACAACAGAACAACCATGAGAATCCCTATGGAAAATCTGACAAGACCCATAATGATGTACCTCCTGGCCATCCATGTGACAAAATGTGGTGTGTAACTAAACCAGATCACCATTCATGTAATTCACATCAAAAATCTGAAATTCCCCGGGACATCCATAAACCATATTCATATCTTCTTCATATTCAGCCCTTGGTATGATTATGTGGATAAGACCTTCATACATCATCTCTTGAAGATCAGATCTCACTTCATTGCATCCAGGGATATCTGAACTACAAATACTACAACTAGCATGGTCATTTGTATAATAACTTAATTCACAAAGATCGGCATTTATCTTTACTAAATCACCTATGACCAGGTTGATATCAAAAATCCTGAAGTCCCTAGGACAACCAACAACCATATTTACAGCATTTCCACCTCCATGTTTTGGTAGTGGATTATCCTTCATATTGGGACCAACGTCTTTAAAAGGCAGGAGACCAGATCTTACAAACTTTAGAAGGACTTTAAAGCTTAACCACAAAGTCACAATCAAAAGCTCTTATACTAACGTTCCTAAGATATGTTGCAGAAGATAAGTTCAGAACCTTGAATTCAACGAAACATATAACCACATGTTTTCTTCCAAAGTGTATGTTTAGAACATGATGACATCACATGTCTTCCACCATAGTCAAAACATTATAGCAGCAACTACACACTAGAATGAAACCATTAGTGTATATAATTGTTCTCTAAGATATCATGTAAAGTTATCATTAAAATCTCAAGGCCCCATGTAGAAACACTTCTTGTTCTTACAATCTACCCCTTTTTGATGATTACAAAACTGTGTACTTTGATAGAACAATTTATAAAGTGTAATCACCATAATCGAAAAATTCAGAGTTAAGCTCATAGCTTCCCCTGAATATGTTAAACCCAAAGTTTTATTTAACCTTGTTCAGAGTCTCCCTCTGAGCCCAAGACTCACAAAATAAATTTTGAGTGTTCATAACATAGAATAGAGAAGTAGCACTTCTCTACAGTAACTCATCAGAGTCTGACTAGAACACTCGGTCTTCATCTCAGAACCTGGTTCTATCAACACTTGATGAAGTATAAAAACTAGATTTGAGCCTGATTGAATAATGCCACACATCATTTATCAACGCTTATGTTCCTTGATTCTGATATCACAACCAAAACACTATACTTTTCAAGCATCAGTGTTTGATCTAATATTTTCCAACGTATCAGACATTCAGATAGTTCACAACCTCTAAATATAGCATACATTTCTTAAGCACACATATCATAGCACAGTTTCTAAGTGGAATCTCTATATGAAAGCATGCATCCGAATATTGACTTGTCTTCCTTTCAGAAGAGCAAAACTTCCGAGCTTTAAGTCTGAATTGCATAATTTCATAAAGTTAACAATATTTGAATACTATGATATCAAGCAAGATTACCTTACTTTCAGTAAGTTTATAACTTATGAATTGTGTTTGGTATGTCTGTTTGAATATTCATATATTCACAAAGTGTACAACATCTTCTATATAAAACCAGAGTTGATTTCATCCATAAGGTTTTCAACCTTAGCATCAGGATCTTCATCTTTAATTTGTCTTAGAATACTTGATGAAGTTGTTCAAAGTTCCCAGATTGAAAACATTAAACAAACAATTAGTACCAACAACATTATATATGTTTTAGTTTAATACTCTCAATATAAACATTATCAAAATATCATTTTACATTTTTCCCCTTTGTCATAAATCAAAAAGGTGATAGAAAAATGAATCTTTGAAGATAACATATTCATTCTAGAGACTTTGTTTGGATAAATAATTGAGTTAAGTTTTGTCTTTTAAACTAGCGAAAAAATGTTTGGTAAGCTTTTATGGAAATGAAAACATTGATTCAGCACATGTATATCTAATAAAATCATACAACAAAACAAAAGCATTTTATTAAATAAACAATGACAACAAGTACGACACAACACTGCTAAAACAAAAGAGATAGACACATGATAAGTAGGAAAAACCCTAATAGAATAAACTAAACTTAAATAATTTCATAGCGAACTTCCTTAAGAACATCCTCTGGACCATTTTGACAAATTGCCTCAATAATCCTAGCCCCTTTGAAGAGAATAGAGAGAACTCTAGCAAAAGGTATAAAGATCTGCCATCTAGATCTGGAATTAATGATAGATTTTCTTTGGTAGTTAAAAATGGATTGAGGTAAGTTGTGTGAGAAACCCCTTCATATAATAGGTTTTGAATGATAGCAAATATATGTGAAATAATCAATGAATGTTAAAAACGCTTTACCTACATGTGTGTATTGTAAAATATATAGTATAACATGTTTAAAATGATTTAAGAATGTGTTTTACACATAAAATACTGTTACGAGTCGACACAAACAACTTTGCTTCGACGCATACTTAAGCAAAGAATCATAAAAACAATTCTGCTTCAGTATGAGTTAACACATCCATGCTATGCATCGACTCATAACATGTTGATGCCCCTGGAATACAACATTCAACCTTTATACATCGATACATAACTTCATGCATCGACACATGATATGTTGATGTCCCTGGATAACATTTTTGAACTTTTATGCATCGATACATAACATCATGCATCGACTCATAACACATTTTGTCTTCAAAAATCAAAAGTTCAATTCAGTATGTGTCGACACATACGTGTTATGAATTAACTCATGTAAAATGGTTGGCTCTGTAATATGTTGTAATATCTACTTGCATCGACTCATAACAAAAAGTATCGACTCTGTAATACGGTGGGAGAACTGACTTGGAGTGTTTTGTGTTTGATTGCAATTGTTGCGGATAGTAAGATTCGCCACCGACTTTTCTTTTATCCAAAAGGAAAGGTTTAAAAGAACAGGAAAGACCTTTGAGATTATTTCTTGAGTTCGGGGGGTAGGTTATGGAAAGGGAAGGTATTAGCACCCTTTCCATCTGTAGTTATCTACAGGATCTTAGTTGCTTGCTAGATCACTTTCTTTTGTTTGAAAATATGCTTGTGGTGTGGGTTTTGAAAGTATTTTGAAAAAAATGTCTTTGTAATGGTTCTCGTTTCTATAAGAACGCATACAAAGTGTTAGTTTTTAAAATAGTTCAAAGAGCTGTTTTGGAATGTGTTTTTGAAAGTATTTTTGAAAAGTGTCTTTGTAATGGTTCTCGTTTCTATAAGAACGCGTACAAAAAGCTTTGTCTTTTGAAAAATGTTTCAAATGAAAGTGTTTGGTGCATAAAATATTTTTGTTGTGAGAAACCGAGCAACTAGGAGCATCCTACCTACTCAAAAGGTCATAATGTTCTTTTCATCCTCCTTTGGATGTTGCTATCTTACCATTGATTTGGTAAGAAGCCCCATCATTGGATGTGAAGGGACGAGCGTGGGACGTTTTTATAGTCATAGAAGGAAACCTATGGGACATTTTAGAAATTCTTGTTTAGGGACTACATCGTTTACCGAAGGCAACATTAAGGGTCATCAAGGGACTACGATCTTTTATCGAGGGTCTTTTCTAAACGCCCATATTTAGGGGACATGACTATTTTTCCGAGGAAACAAGTTAGATTACCCTAAGGGTGCATGTGTGTGAATAGTGTGTTTGATTGCATGCATTTTGTCTTTGAAATTTATAGGTTATCTACTTGTTGTTTTATCTTGCCATACATCCTAATTACTAACATTTATACAAAAGTAATAAAAACGCATAAAAATAAATCCTACACTATTACAACCATATTGAATTAGCAAGAAAATAAAAAGGAAAAATAAAATAAATAAGGAAAAAGGGGCTCTTTAAATCCAGGCAGCCACACTCTTCGATTTGCACTTCTTGACTTCCTTCAAGTTGGGCATGGATTCAGCAAGGTCATGTCCTTCGATTTCACTTCTTGCCCGTTCCTTTCGATTGGGACCTGGAAGACAGCGTGATTGTCCTTCTTGCTATTTCTTTCATTTGATACTTGGCAGTCAATGTAGATATCCTATTGGCTACTTCCTCCGTTTGAGGCTTGGCAGTCAATAGGGACATCCTACTGGCTACTTCCTTCGTTTGAGGCCTGAAGTCAGTGTGAGATGCATTCTTTGCCTCAGTGTCCTTGCTGACTCCTTCGACTGCAGGCATGCTAGGTCCTCAGGTTGAGATTCGAAAGGCTTAAGTACTTAGCAAATCGAAGGGTACAATAAACCTGTTTTAAATTCTTAAAATGCAACATTCAAGTGTAACTTTTGAAGGCTGCAGGATAGGGGTTAGCACAAAATAATTGGGTCTCAAAGTCCAAAGCCTAACTAGTCAAAGTTGAGATTTTCAAAACATGGGCAGTCAAAATTGAAGGTTAAAACATGGTAAAGTTCTCTATATGAAATATCTACATTTTTTATTTATTGGCATGTGTACATGATATTTAAATAAATAGTTTCAAGTTTAAAGGGAACTTACCTCTTGAAGTTCTTAAATCGAAAGAAACTGCAATTGTCTTCCTTGGTGGTGAGTGGAAGTTCGTTGGGGCCTTCCTGAGACTAATCCAGTTACTACTTTGTTCAAGCAGTCACTGAATCTAAGGAGGGTGTGTGAGTGAATCGAAGGTTTTTTCTATAACAAGTAAAAGAGTGAATCAAAGGATTACTATATTGTGGTTGGGGGAGTGGTTGAAGGTTAGCTCTCTGGTCACCTGGGGAGTGAATCGAAGGATTCACTTAGTGTACAAAGGGGGTTGAGTTTTTTTAGAAGTGTTTGAATTATTTTTTTTAAAAACGTTGGGAGGTGTTTGAGAGTTTTGGGAATTTTTCACAAGAATTTTCTTGCAACTATTCAGGGGCCCCTAAGATGTGTGGTGGGGGCTCCTATTTATAGATGGCTTTGGATGATGTTTTTGGAGGGAAAATAAAAAGTTTAAACAAAAAAGGCATGTTGTGCTTGTAGCTTTCGAGAGACAGTGTTTGTATGCCATTTTGGTGCAAGAAATAAGGCAGTATTGCAGGACTGCTGTGCAGTAGTTTTGGAGTTTTATGGATAGTGTATCAGGCCTGAACTTGGCAGCGCATGAGACTTGGTCAGCAAGTACCTTTGGGCATATTAACCTTTTGTTTTGACCCCATATCCTTATCCTTCGACTAGACTCATCAACAACATTTCCTTTTTTTAGATCAAAGTGTCATTCGAAGGGCTCATATGGGTATGCTTAGACCATGCCTTTTGTTGGTTCCTTTGAATGGTACCAATACATGATCCTGGGATGGATCAACAAAACATGTCATTCGATTGGGACATCCAGGCATGTCTGGAAATTTCTTCGAATGTGCCACCATGGTACTTCTTTCATACGAGACAATGGCATAGTGTAGAATTTGTGTGTTGAAGAAAACCATTTCCAAGGGAGATACTTACCACTCAAACTTGCCTGAAAGTAGTCATATGGCCAAACGAAAGGGTGTATGTAGGGGGTCCCTGCTTTGTTACTTCATGCAAACATGCAAGAGATCTTTGCTCAAGCGAAGGCTTGTATGAAGGGAACCACATGCCCAAACGAAAGGTGTAACAAAGAACTTGTAATGAAGGATTCACAAGCCCCAAATGAAGAATGCATGTAGAGGATAAAGGGCACAATCGAAGCTTGCAAAAATGGAGGGCCACATGCCCCAAATGAAAGAGGCACGCAGGAGGCAAAATGTGCAATCAAAGGAGACAAGAAAAGAGGTATTCTCCTCCTGAATCGAAGGACATCAATCAAGAGGCTCTTTGCCTTGGAATCGAATGAGGCTTCAGGAGGCTCTTGCCTTGTGCCTGTTGGCCTGGTGGGATCCTCTTGCGTGCAAGAAGGATTCTATGACTCAATCGAAGGCTACATATAGCCAGCCATCACATTGTGAGTCAAAGCAAGCATGGGGGAAATATTTTTCCAGTCAACATAGGCATGCAAGCATCAAAAATCCAATCGAAGTAGGCACATAAGAAGTCATTGTATTGTGAACCATGTGAGGTCAAAGATGAAATCGAAGGTTGCATGCTGGAAGCTCCTACCATGTGAGTCAAAGCCAACGCGCCCAGTCGAAGGATGCAAGCCAAGCTTGCAAAGAAAGAGGCCAAAAGGCTAATCGAAGGAGGTAAATCGAAGGAGACTTGTTTTTTCTCCAATTTTGTCAAAAATATTATTTTCATCTATTTTCCCCTTTTTAACAGTCTCCTCTTTAACTTGATGCTGGAAAATCCAATTTGTACTTATGCAAGCTTGAATTTTGAGAATCATTGTGAGAAATGCCTTGAGAAATGAGAGGGCAAATTTTGGGGTACAACAATTGCCCCTGTTCAATCTTCTTAAACCTGAAGAGTTAGATTGGAGAATGTGATACGGTGGGAGAACTGAAGTTGAAGGTTTTGCGTTTGATCACAAGTGTTGCGGTTAGCAAGAGTCGCCACCGACTTTTCTTTTATCCAAAAGGAAAGGTGAAAAAGCACAGGAAAGACCTTTGAGATTGTTTCTTGAGTTCAAGGGGTAGATTATGAAAAGGGAAGGTGTTAGCACCCTTTTCATCCATGTTTTTCCATGGGCTCTTAGTTACTTTCTAGACCACTTCCTTTTGTTTGAAATTGTGCTTTGTGTGGTTTTTTGAAAGTATTTTGTAAAGAGGTCATTATTTAGGCAATCTTTGTAATGATTCTCGTTCGTAAGAATGTATACAAAGATGTTGATCTTTTGAAAATGTTTTCAAGTTTTGTAAGATGTTTTGAAAGTGTAGGTGATTGTTTTGAAAATAGCAATGATGTTTGTTTTGAAATAGATCAAGTAATTAGAAGAAATCTACCTACTCAAATGTCTTTATTGTTCATTTTCTTTTCCATTGACATTGTTGTCTTACCATTGATTTGGTAAACAACCCTATCTTTGGATGTAAACGGGACAGGTGTGGTTCATCGTATAACCATGATTAGCAATATTGAAAGGTATCTTAGCATTCTTTTGGAGGGACTAAGATCATTTGTAAGGCAAATTAGATAGCGTCATCGAGGGACCATGATCTTGTATTTTTGCTTGTTTTTGCTAAGATACCTCACATGCGTAATATGGCCATTTTGTATAAGGTAACCAAGTGGATTTTACCCTAGGGGTGCTAGTGTGCAAGTGTATTGTTTTAATGCTTGATTTTTTCTTGAATTAGGGTTTTCTAAGCATTGGTTTTAGTCTTTTCATACAAACCCTAATTACTAGCATGTTATATAAAAGCGATAAATTGCGAAATTTAAAGTTACTACGCTATTACAACATTTGTGGGGAGGGGGTGTACCAGTTGAATGGGGATTGCAAGAATTAAACCTATTTAATATATTACAACCAAATTGAATGGGTATGAATATACAAGGAATTTAAATAAATACAAAGTATTAAAATAAATGTACAAGGATGCAAAAGGTGAAGAAAATGAATTTGTTTGGTTTTCATGAAAAGAAGATTTTTGTCTTAACCTAATTAAATAAAGAGAATAGTTAATTAAGTTTGAATTTATTAAGAAAAGATTTTAAATGAAAACCCTAATTCTATTAATCAAAAGAAAATAAGTTTAAGAAAAGTATTTTTTTAGTATTTTTTATCTTGAAAATATTTATAGTATTATAAAATATTTTTAGTCTTTTTTATATTAAAATAATGTATTTTAAATGGTGTGAAAAAAATTAAATAAATAAAATAATATTAATTAAGTCTATAAGATTTACTTAATAAAATAAATAAAGTATAATATATAAAAATATTTTTTTGTGGAAAAATAGAATAAAATAAGTCAAAATATAAATATATCATTTTTTTGTATTTTATGATTTTTTTAGTATTTAGAAAACATATATTTAAGAAAAGATAAATGAAATAAATAAATAAATAAATAACTTGGGCCAGGGGGTGCCAAGAGGAAATGGGGAGGTTAGTGAGCAAAAACAAACAAAAAGACAAGCCAGGCCCAAAGGGGCCCAGCGCCTGCCAAAAAAACAAACAAAGTCAGAAAAATGTGAAAAATGAAAAAAGGGTACCACTGGGGCTCGAACCCAGGTCCCACAGGTTACAGGCGTGCGCTTCTACCACTGGGGTGGCTATACATCCGTTAATACAAATGAAACAGTAAATATGTAAGGCAAAACGTGTTCTGAAGACTTCATCTTCAACCTCCAGCCAGAGCAACTATAACTTGCTCATTTCTTATCAAAAATGAAACTGTAAACATGAAACTTGTAGCAAATTTTCTCACGATTCCAGAAATGTAAAGTATTAAAACTATATATCAAAGATAAGCAAGAATTTTAATGGCCCTAATCTGAACCCTAAAAATTTCAGAAGTTTCAGTTTCAAAATTCTCTAAGCTCAAGCAAAATTAATGGAAATTAAGAACATAGTTAGCTTCAGGGCAATGATATCTGCATGTTTTATTCACAAATAAACTATTGATGATGCTTGTATGAAGAGTTACAGGTTGAGAAAACTTACCTCAAAATTGGAAATTGTGTTTGGAGTTTGAGCTTGTTTCAAGTGATGGTGATGATCAGGTTAGCATCCTTGAGGTCCTAGGAAGCAAGTGCAATGGTTTGCTTGAGTTGAGAGTGGCTAAAATGACTTGGAGAAGTCAATGTGCAATACTCTATTTTTGGTTATGGAAGATAGGGTAAATGATGTTACAGAAATGAAACAGGTACAAGGATAAGTTACACTTGATGTAAGGAAGCTTTACAAAATAAAAGGCCAAGAATTGCACGAGGGAAATGTGAGTTTGAGGTTCAAGGTCAGAAATTGTGCAACAACAACCCATCTCTGAATTTATTTTGAAGATTCCCCTTGTAACTATATGAAAAAGTGCCATGAAGTTGGGTCAAAATCCTGACCAAATAAGGGCAAAATTTCACTAAGTGTTTTGTTTCATGACCCTATGTTCATAAAATTATAACTTGAGATCCAAGCATTTTTGGAAGAAGTTGTGTAAAGCAAAGTTGTAGATTTCATGGAGATCTACAACTTTCATGTTGGAAGTTTCTCTTGAATCATCTTTCATCATGGTGAATATTTTGTCCAAAGTTATGAAAAAAACATGAAATTTCCAACACTTAGAAAAATTTCTAAGTTTTAGAAATTTTGACTTTTCAAAATGAAATCTTGACTTTTTGATTTCTTGATGAGTTAGTTTCATATTTTAACATGTTTTGATGAATTATGATCTTTGGCACTTGAATTTGACCAAAAAGTCAAAGTTTGACTTTTCAGTATACAGTTGAATGGAAAATTCATCTGTCAATCTAATGGACTTGCAATGTTTTGAACCATGCCATTAGGTCAAAATGATGAAATTGGACTCTTGAGATCATGCCTTAAAACAATTGACCATTTGCTAGGTCAAAAACCCGAAATTGCCCTTTCCCAATCAAAATCCTAATTTTGACCATTTTGCCCTTTTGGGGATTTGATCAAATTTCTTGAGGAGTTGTGGTCCAAACTTTATCAAATGATTCATATGAGTCAAAAATGTTGATATGGATCAAAGATTATGAAGTTTGACTATTAATTGGCCACGGTTGACTTTTTCCCCAATATCGTTGATTTTTAGGTCAATTGCTCAATTGACTGAGCAAAAATGTGATCCAAGGCTTGAAACTTGACATGAGTAATCTTGGGGGTCCATGTTGATCCATGAAAGTCACATGGGACATTGGAATCTCAAAAGTCCTTGTGCAAATTCACATCCTAATTTTGGTCATCAGTGTTTAAGGAGATGTCTTGAGCTTGATCAAACCCTAGTGCGGTCTTGAGCCCAAGGAGATCTTGTGAGCAAATTCTTGATAAGTGAGAGGGCAAATTTTGGGGTACAAAAAATTCCACTGTTCAATCTTCTTAAGCCAGAAGAGTTAGATTGGCATGTTTTTGCCATTCGTGACTCGAAGGTGGAAGATGATAGGACACTAGAGTGCTCAGAAATTTGCACTAGGCGATGTGATGGTAGAGGGAATGGGCTTAAAGATGCCATTTGGAGAGATGATAAAAAGTTGTTGGAGATGGGCTTTTAGATGCCATCTAAGAGTGATTGTTGAATTGTAACTTGTAAGCTGAAAGAATGAGTATCAGAATGGCGTCCGTGTCTGGAGCGTATCTGAACTGTATCTAGAAACTGATTTTGAATGAGTGTCAGAATGGCATCCGTGTCTGGAGCGTATCTAAATTGTTTCTGAAAGATGAATCTTTGAATGAGTTATCAGAATGGAGTCCGTGTCTGGAGCGTATCTGTACTGTATCTGGAAGTTGAATCTGAATGAGTATTAGGATGGCATCCGTGTCTGGAGTGTATCTGAACTGTATCTGAAAACTGAATATGAATGAGTATTAGGATGGATTCCATGTCTGGAGCGTATCTGAACTGTATCTGAAAACTTTGAACATTGTTAATGGTGGTTGTTAACCTTATCCTGAAAAGGGTAAAATGTTAGCTAAAATGCAAAGTCATGTTGTATGAAATGCATGATATGATGCATTCGTTTTAACACGTTTATGATATATGGATGCGATGTATGCGTATGTGAGCTAATTTGCTGCACTGCTGTTGGATTGGGGAAAATAAATCCCCGAATGTTGCTAAGGATATGTAAGTCTTTATGTATTGAAGTTGAAGTGTTAATGAATTTCCCTTTAGAGAAATAAACTCTGTTGTAAGGGAAATGTCGTGTACTGCTTGGAAAATCCTGCCTGGGGAATTCGGAGAAATTTGACGACTTCTACTGGGGATTGATAACTGGAAGCTCTGTTCCACTAGGGATTAAACTGCACACTGCGGGGGATTATGGAAAAAGCACAGAGAGATTTCCCTACCCCTTAAAGCCATCAATGGTTGTCTTTCTATCTCGTTTATTTGTAAACAGTAATTATGTTCAAATGCATATGTTAAAAAATGAATCATTGGACGTTTTTTGTAAACAAAACACAAGAGTAAAGAAAAAAAAAACAAATAGTTTTTCACTTTAAAAGGGATATCTTTGTATTGACTTTGAGTATGTATTTTTTTGTACAATGAGATAAATATTCTAGTAAGAGAATACTGTTATAAAAAATGAAAATTTTGATACAAAGAAAAGATAG
The DNA here is from genome assembly GCA_948472305.1 of Vicia faba. Lineage (NCBI taxonomy): Eukaryota > Viridiplantae > Streptophyta > Magnoliopsida > Fabales > Fabaceae > Vicia > Vicia faba. Next base: position 259,310,174 of record OX451737.1, on the reverse strand, counting down.
CTATGTGTAATAATCCCATGGGGTTCCCATTTTGCTATAGCCTTCATATCTCTAAGCTTCTTGTCTATTTGTTGCCTCCTCTGGAGATGATTGAATTGATCAGAACCTCTGAGTTTGTTAGTTGAAGCCAAAGGTTGTCCATAAAGGTGATCCAACGGGACATAGTCATATGCTTTAATTCCTTAACTTTTTCCTGGACCTCCCTTTCGGGTTTTCAGTCCACCGGGAAACCCTTTTTTGCCCAAGTCATCCTTCCGGGTTTTCAAATTGCCGGGTGTACATATTTTTTTTTTATTTTATCCCTAAATTTTGCCCGAACCTTTTTGGTTCGCCGGGATGCCCTTGTTTTGCCTAGGTGTGTCAACCTAGCGGGTCTCTTATGCGTAGTATCTTTTGACTATGTCTGCATTTGTAGGGTGCGGTAGGTAATCACCATCCATGGTGGTCAAGATCATTGCGCCACCAGAGAATATTTTTTTGATTACAAATTGTCCTTCGTATGTAGGAGTCCATTTTCCCCTGGGATCACCTTGCGGCAGTATGATGCGCTTGATCACCAGATCTCCAACTTGATATACTTTTCGTCTGACCATTTTGTTGAAAGCCTTGATCATCCGTTTTTGATACATTTGACCATGAAAGACAGCAGTAAGCCTTTTCTCATCAATCAAGATTAGTTGATCAAGTCGAGTCTTGATCCAATCGTCTTCATTCATCCCTGCATCCTTCATAATTCTCAGAGAGAGGATCTGGACTTCAATAGGCAAGACAACTTCCATGCCGTAAACCAGAGAATAAGGTGTTGCCCCGATTAATGTGCGAGTTGTGGTACAATATCTGTGGAGAGTGAATGGTAGCATCTCATGCCAGTCTTTGTATGTGACGATCATTTTCTGTATGATCTTTTTAATGTTCTTATTCGCAGCTTCGACATAACCATTCATCTTTGGCCGGTAAAGGGAAGAATTATGATGCTGAATCTTGAATTTCTCGCACAAGGCGGTGATCATAGTATTATTCAGGTTCGTACCATTGTATGTAATGATCCTCTCTAGGATACCGTAATGACAGATGAGATTCTGCTTGATGAACCGGGAAACAACATTCTTGGTAACGGAAGCGAAAGAAGCTGCCTCCACCCACTTAGTAAAATAGTCAATGGCCACTAGGATAAAGCGGTGTCCATTGGAGGTTGTTGGCTTGATTTCCCCAATCATATCAATTCCCCACATAGTAACGACCAAGGAGCCGTCAAGACATTCAGAGGAACCAGAGGTACGTGCACCTTGTCAGCATAAATCTGACACTTATGGAAGGTTCGAGAGTGTTGATAGAAATTTGCTTCCATGGTAGCCCAGTAATAGCCTTCATGTAGGATTTTCTTTGCCATCGTATGCCAACTAGAATGGGTGCCAAAAGTGCCTTCATGTAACTCAGCCATGATCCTTTCAGCTTCAACCTTGTCTACGCATCGAAGTAACACAGAGTCATGGTTTCACTTGTAAAGAATTCCATTACTAAGGAAGAATTTAGCAGAGAATCTCCTTAAGAACTTCTTATCATTGACTGAAGCTCCTTCTGGATATTCTTGGGTTTCGAGATACCTCTTGACTTTGTGAAACCATGGATGGTCCACTACTTCTTCAGTATTAATCTCGTGACAGTGTGTTGGTTCATCCATTCGTTCAATAGTGATCTGTGGAGCCTCGTTATTCCATTTAAGTTTAAACATAGATGACATTGTGGCTAGTGCGTCTGCTAGCTGATTTTCTTCTCGCTGGAAGTGCTTGAAGGTAATCTTCTCAAAGTGTGGGAGCAATATCAAAACATGTTCTTTGTAGGGGATAAGATTAGGGTGTTTGGTGTCCTATTCCCCTTTGATCTAGCTAATGACCAAAGCTGAATCTCCGAATACATTCAACGATTTGATCCCCAAGTCTATGGCAGCTTTGAGATCAAAGATGCACGCTTCGTATTCCGCCATGTTATTTGTACAATTGAAGTAGAGTCTTGCAGTAAATGGAGTATGACACCCTTCAGGAGATATGAGTATTGCACCAATACCATTGTCGAGTGCGTTAGATGCCCCATCAAAAACCAGGGTCCATTGGGATCCTTGTTCAGGTCCGTCATATGGCCTGAGTTCTTCATAGTTGTTTACCATCATGATGTCTTCATCTGGGAATTCGAACTTCGTGGACTGGTAGTCTTCTACAGCTTGGTGAGAAATGTGATAAGCTAGTACACTTCTCTTTATTGCTTTCTGGGTAGTATACTGTATATCATATTCTATTAGGATCATCTGCCATCTAGCTATTCTCCCAGGGAGAGCAGGTTTCTCGAAGATGTATTTTATTGGATCCATTTTAGATATCAACAAGGTAGTATGGGTCAGAAAATACTGTCTTAGCCGGCGAGCAGCCCATGCCAGAGCACAACAAGTTTTCTTGAGCAGTGAATATCTTGTTTCACAGTCGGTAAAATTTTTTCTCAGGTAATAAATAGCGCGCTCTTTTCGGCCAGACTCGTCATGCTGCCCCAGCACACACCCCGTTGAATTTTCCAAAACAGTTAGATACATGATCAATGGTCTACCATCGACTGGTGGCATTAAAACAGGAATCTCTTGCAGGTACTCTTTGATCTTATCGAAAGCAGTTTGGCATTCATCATTCCATTTGACTACTTGATATTTCTTCAATAGTTTGAAGATTGGTTCACAAGTAGCTGTCAGGTGAGAAATGAATCTGGCAATGTAGTTTAAACGTCCCAAGAATCCTATGACTTCCTTCTCAGTACGAGGAACATGCATCTCTTTTATCGCTTTAACCTTGGCAGGATCTACTTCAATACCTTTATTACTGACGGCAAAACCTAGGAGTTTACCAGACCTTACTCCAAATGTGCACTTATTTGGGTTCAACCTCGGTTTGTACTTTTTTAATCTCTCAAACAGTTTCTGTAAATAATCAAGGTGCTCTTCTTCTGTTTGAGATCTAGCTATCATGTCATCCACATAGACTTCTATTTCGTGATGTATCATGTCGTGAAATAAAGCTACCATGGCACGCTGATAGGTTGCCCCCGCATTCTTCAGTCCGAATGGCATAACCATGTAGCAGAATGTGCCCCATTGTGTGACAAAGGTTGTTTTCTCCATGTCCTCCGGTACCATTTTGATTTGGTTGTAACCTGAGAAACCATCCATGAAGGAAAACACTTTGTGTTGTGCAATATTGTCAACTAGGATGTCAATGTGGGGAAGCGGGAAATCATCCTTAAGGCTTGCCCTATTCAAATCTCTGTAGTCCACGCACATTCGTACCTTGCCGTCCTTTTTGGGCACGGGGACAACATTGGCAACCCATTGCGGATAGGAGGTGACGACCAAAAATCCAGCATTGAATTGTTTCATGACTTCTGCTTTAATCTTTTCTGACATATCTGGTCGCATTCGACGAACTTTTTGTTTTACTAGTAGGAAATCCTCTTTTGTAGGTAGATGATGTACCACAATATCTGCATCAAGTCATGGCATGTCTTCATACGACCAGGAAAAGACCTCAACATACTCGTATAGTAACTGAATCAGACGCTCCTTGACACTGGGTTCCAGATTGGCACCCACCTTGACTTTTCTTTTATCTTCTTCGGTACCTAGGTTGATTGTATCCACGGGTTCCTCGTGGGGCTGAATGGTTCTCTCTTCTTGTTGTAGCAATCTGGCAAGTTCCCCTGGTACTTCACAATCTTCCCCACCTTCATCTTCGGCTTGGTAGATTAGATTTTCAGAGTCACAGAAGGCCATAGCAGAACTGTTACCCATGGGATCCCGAATGGATGTAGACCTGCATTGTGAGTGTGAGTGTGTGTAAGGGTATAGATATCTTTGAAAGAAATGAAAATGTAAAAAGTAAAAACAATGAGTACAAAGTTTGTATGCAAAACCTCCATGATTCATTGATGCCATATGGAGATGAGATAATAACCCTTACAAATGCACCTTTGTGCCTCGGTAAGACACAAGGTTTTAAGAGTTTGAAATGTTTTAGTATTACAGATCCAAAAAAATGTAAAGACAAGTTACGGTGGGATAAAAGTGATCGGGACAAAATCTATAGCCTCCCAATTGCTAAGCCCTCCACTGATAGTTGGTAAGATCCAATCCTCCAGGTTGCAGCCATCTTCTTCATCCACTACCGCGTTGACTTCACGGTTGCTGATCTTCAAGGGTGGTCCTCCAGCATGAGCGCAGCGTACAACCTTCTGAGCCCTTGAAGTGAAACCTAGGCCAAACTTGTCATATTTGTATGGGATATCTGGGAGTTTTCTCTAGATATTGCACCCACCTTCTTCTATTACTACTTTTGCATCCTTCAAAGACGACATCTTGAGTGGAGGCCTTGTGATCTTGGGAACAACCTTGGTTACTGCTACATCTTGCAGGACTTTTTCAAAGTGCTGGAATGGATTTTCAATAAATTCACCATCTAACTCCATATATCTGAAGGAATTGAGATGGCTGATCATATATTCCTCTTCTCCATGAACGGTGATAATCTTCCCTTGAATTGGATACTTCAGCATTTGGTGCAACATAGAAGTAACAACGCCAACATTGTGAATCCACGGTCTGCCTAGCAAGCAGGAATATGAAGGGCGAATATCCATTACATAAAAAGTTGAATGAAATGTTTGGGTTCCAACCTTTATGGGGATATCCACTTCCCCATGCACCATCCTTTTTGAGCCATCGAAGGCCCTCACTATTATGTTAGTTGGCTTCAATGTCAATCCCTTACAGTCAAGCCTATCAAGAGCCTTTTTAGGCAATACATTCAGAGATGAGTCGGTGTCCACCAAAACATGAGCCAAGGTTGTGCCCATGCATTCCACTGAGACGTGCAATGCCTCATTATGCTTCCTTCCTCTTGGCGTTAAATCAACATCCGAAAAACCTAGACCATTATCTGCAGTCAAGCTAGCTACACAGTCTTGGAACTGATCGACAGATGTTTCTTGGGGTACATGGGAAGTTTTCAGGAATTTTACCAAAGCCTTTGCATGCGCCTCAGAACATAGTAGTAAAGCCAGCATGGAAATTTTGGATGGAGTTCGCCCCAATTGTTCAACTACGTCGTAGTCGCTTCTTTTTATGATCTTTAGAATTTCCTCTATCACTTTCCGGGAGGTCTCAGGGATAGCCAATGATTGCGCCTTCGTCCGTACAGGTTCAATCAGAATACCTTTACCTCGAGTCTCGGTTGATTCGGCAGTAGGAATGTCAGTATGAGTGATAGCAGGGATTGGAACAGCTTTGTCAGTTGGAGCATTGGTGGAGATGATTGTGGGACTGGGAATAGCCTTCGGAGGAGCAACAACAACAAGAATGATTATGGGTCTAGAAACTGCTTTTGGGGGAACAATTTCTGGAGAGAATATCCTTCCGCTTCGGGTAATCTTGCTAGTCCCAACAATGTTACTGATATCAGACTTATCTTTCTCGGAACTTGAATCTTCGGCAGCTGGCCAATCTTGCTTGATACCGTGGTAGTAGACATCCCCTCCATAATTCCATGGTACGGTTTTGTATGATAAATACGGGATTGGTCCAGGCATTATAATTATCAAAGGAGCTACTTTTGGAACTGATGTAATTCTAACGGTTCTTTTGGTGGAGACCCTGGAAGAATTGTAGGAAATGGTCATAATGTAAACATCATTTTAAGAAACAGGTGGAACAAAAGTCTTTTCGAACAAAATCTACTTGTTATATATTTGGTACTGAATGCCTGCTTTCAACAAAGGACAGCTGGTTGGTAAGGACAAACAGAAATGGAAGCTTTCATCACAACCATGGAATACACTGGAATTCAATAAGTTCTTTTTGATAATCAGGAGTGGGGTCATAAGTTCATCAACTAAAGTAACAAATATATCTTCCTCAATAGCATGGGCATTATGGCCATGTTTGGGCATAGGAGCAGAAATGACATTGGGCTTTTTCGACACATCGAATTCAATCTCTTTGGCTTCAAGGAGGTCTAGTACTTTGTTCTTTAAAGCCCAACAGTTGTTAGTGTCATGGTCGGGACTCTCAGAATGGTATGCGCAACAGGCATTAGGATGATAGTGAGGAGATGTTGTGTTAGGGTTCTTTGGAGCTTCTTTCAAAGTCACTGGGTTGGATCTTAGCTAGTGTGGCAATACTTGAGATAAGGTCATGTTAATTCTGGTGAATTGTCTGACTGGTCTTTCCATCCTTGGTTGATTGTTTCTTTGCTGATCAGGCGCAGGTTTAGGAATCATAACAGCCCCCACCATTGGAAGACGTTTGACCCTATCTTGATTTCTCTGAGGATAAACAACAACCACTTCCTTCTTTCTGATGAATGGTTTCCTTACAGCATCAGAGGATGCATCTTTTTGAATCTTTCCATTCTTTATCCCGGCTTCTACCCTTTCTCCGGTCAATATCAATTCCGTAAAACCCGCCGCTGAACTCACAATTAAGTGATTGAAAAAGGGACCAGACAAGGTGCCCAAAAACATGTCTACCAACTCGCTTTCAGATAGAGGAGGTTAAACTCTTCCGACCAATTCTATCCATTTTTATGCATAGTCCTTGAAGCCTTCATTTGAAACCATGTCCATACTCTGGAGTTAATTACGGGTAGGCGCAAGATCAACATTGTATTGGTATTGTTTGTAAAAGGCTGCAGCAAGATCTTCCCAGTTATGAACATTGGCTCTTTCTAACTAATAAAACCAATCAAGTTGAGTTCCACATAGACAGCCTTGGAAGAAATGTACCCATAAATCTTTGTTAGTGGTATGGGGCTGGATCTTCCTTACATAGGACCAGAGATGAATTTTGGGGCATGAGACTCCGTCATATTTGGAAAACACATGTGCTTTGAATTTTGGAGGAATGACAATTCCTGATACCAGTCCCAACTCCTCAAAGTCTAATCCAGGCACTTTTTGGATTTCCATTGCACTCAACCGTTCTTCTAGATTCTTATACTTGTCGTCGGCTGGAGGGTATTGTTCTTCAGAATAGTCTTCTTCTTCCTCTTCCTCTTTTGAATCAGACTGAACAATTGTTTCCTTACCCTTCCCATCTTGGTTGTCTTTCTCACCGGATGTCGTTGCAAAGTCTAGGGCCCTTCTTGTCTGCCCTTGGAATCTTCTTCCCATGTTCATAATTCCAGTTATCTTCTTCGTCTTCTTTTTCTTCTCCTCAACCAGCAAGGTCTTCAACTCTACTTGTCTTTTGGCCATAGTTAAGAACAATTGTTAAAACTATGTATTCTGAGCTTGGAGGTCCTTCACCGTTTGCTCGAGATCCATCTTACTGAAGTAAACAGTAGAGAGATGAGGAGACTTGTTGCAAGAAACCTGTTTATGTTATGATGAATGATAAATGTGTATGCAATGATTTCAAGGATTTTAAAATTCAAATTTTTTTTAGACAAAAAGGAAACACACATTATATTAATAATAAGTTTTGAGTACATCAATGCCTTCTTGGGAAAAACAAATACAATAAAATCTAAGATAGAAAGGTAGTACGCATCCTCTTTGATGCAATGTAGTCATTCAAAGTCTGCTCCTCATGAAGTATCCTAGTGAGTTCCAAAACCTTCTTATCGCTTGCATAGAATTGTTCTTCAAAAGTATCTCGCTCCCCCTTGAGTTATATCCAACCTCTTTGTAAGTCTTCGAGAGAGGTGGGCATGTTAGGATGTAGGATAGTGTATGGAACATCTCCTTCCATGACAGGCTCAATTATTATCGGGAGAATGGAAGGATAAGGAATCATAAGACTTTGAGCACGAGTTCGTACCCATTTGAGGTAAGGCTCAAGAGGGATCGAATTCTTGTGCCCCAATGTCTTGCTATCTACCTTGTTCAACATCCTCCAAGCTCGGATAAATCTCTGGTGAAGACCTTGATCATCATTGTCGTAGTCAAATGACAAACCTTGAATCAGCATCTCGTGAGGGACATCCCTTTGTGTGTAACCAAATTGTCTTAAGGCTAAGCAGGGGTTATAGGTGATACCTCCCCTAATGCCAAGTAAAGGGACATTAGTAAATTCTCCACAACGGTCGACAATAGTAACATTCTCTATGCATCGGGAGAACCAATGAATGTATGAATGTTTGAGCGTCATCAACCTTTGCGACCACCTTGAACCTTGCTCGTTCTTTAATATAGATTGGGGAAGATGCAAAATAAACCATCTTTCTAAGAGAGGAGTACAACACATAAGGACACCTCTTTTCCTCATTGTGCGAGTGTGAAAAGAGTGTAGGATATCCCCTAGCAATATAGGTATCGGGTTGCGGGATATGAATATTTTGACGGCGTTCACATCTATGAGTTGGTCAGGATTTTGAAACAAAACCATCCCATATATGAGGAGAGCCACAATTTCCTCAAAGGCTTGCAAATCCAAGGAAGTCCAACAGTTTTGGGCTTTCTCAAACAAGAACTTTGCTAGGAAACCTTTGACACCACTCCTTGTTTCCCAATGAGTTGTGACATCAGATGAGTGCAAGTGTAGAGCTTGAGCAATCTCTTCTGGATTTGGGTATCTTTTCGTACCGTTGAAAGGTAGTTGATTCAGAATGGGAATTCTCAAGAGTCGGGAGAATTCTTCCAAATTAGGCACAAGTTGATAGTCGGGAAATGTGAAGCAATGGTCCAAAGGATCAAAGAACTGAAAGAGCACCTTCATCATGTCCTCATCTGTGTTGGAGGTGATTAAGTTAAGTAGGCGACCATGTCTCTCGGTGAATGGAGAGTTTTCAGGAATCCTTGAAGATAGCTCTTTAAGTTGTGGAGGGATCCTTATAAGGTTAACCTGAATAGTTTTTCTGCAATGAGAATCCATATCCAACAAAACAAGAACAAAGATGAATGCCAAAATCCTTGAAATGGTTAGTGAATGTGTATGATGTTATGATGTTCATGATGTTATGTACAAGTATGTATATACAAACAAAACAAGCAAGTCCCTAGGTTTAGGATTTCATGGAGTTTTATAGGTAAGTACCCTCTTGAAGTTTAGTTGGCTCAAACCTGTCCTAGTAATAGTAATCGGGTTCTAAGGAGCTTAATATCACTGGTTTGTTTCCTTGGTTATTGTTTCAGCACAATCCTCTTTAATGGCGACCGAAATATCCCAAGAAACCAAACCTCAATTAGTGTAGTATCGAGTATCTACCAAATTCGGACTGCACCAAAGCCGGTCATCTCTGTAGCGATAGAAATGTTCAAGACTAAGCCATCGAATTGACTAGACTTTATACAAATCGAAATAAAAATTGCCACTGCGCTTTATTGTTTCCAAAGGAATGGGAAAAGAGCGAATAACCCAAAGAAAAGGGGAAAGATTCAAGGTAAGTGGGTTGGTTATGCAAAGAGGAGGTATTAGCACCCTAAACATCTACGGTACTCCGCAGGAGCCTCTTTGAAAAACTTTATATTTTGGCTATATAAAAAAACGTGTTATATATAAAATGGATGGTGGAGGTGAGAAAAGAAATATATTATTTTATGATTTTTGCACCCGCCGCGGTTGTGAACCTTTAGTGCCTACGTACCACCTTTCGTGCAATAGGGGATCAAGGTACACGTAGTTCCTCTTTTAAAATATTTGAAACATGAGTGTGTTGGTTAATTTTAAGAGATAAGGCATCATCGTCATTGTCCATGTGGAAAACATACTTACTACCCACAATCATGAGAAAGGCGAATTTGCATCATCTCAAAGTGGAGGATATGGCTTGGATTTTAAAATCAACAATGCCTCACTCAACACCCAAGTGGAAAATGTATCTCTTCACTACATATTGTAGTAGTATAGTTGTTTGCATCACTACAAGGATTGACAAGAGTCTAATCTTTTAAGAAAAAGTTTAAGGGTAAAAGCCAAAGTGGCAAAAATGGTTTGAAATGAGATTGGTTGACTTTTAGTCATCTCGTCAAAAAAAATGTCAAAGTATTATTAAATTGATTGAGGTTTACTTATGAAAATGTTTTGAAAATGCATGGACCTAAGTCCAAGTTTATTATGAAAGTGTTTAAGTTTAAAAACAAGAAGAGTTTTCAAAAGGAGGGAGAAGATTTTTGATATTAAAGAAGATGGGAGGAGAAGAAGAGACTATCCTAAAGCATGAGGTAAAAGCTAAGGATAAGGACCATTTAACCGACAAGAAGCCAAAAACTTGACATTATGAGTCAAGATAGAATTCCAATTCTTTGGATTGAAACCAAGCAAGCAAAGATACTAGACCTCTTCAACTGTATTAAGTCTTCACAAAAATTGGGCAGAGTAACGACTGTATACGGGTGAATTCCAGATTACAAATCAAGGATGCAATCATAAAAACCTACACACAAAAACAAACAAGCAACCCAAAGTCTTGAGGTAAACCTCAAGATCTCTAGACAAAATAATTAGATAAGATCACAAGGTCTCCAAGATAGGACAAGGTTTCTAATCCTAAGTCCAGAAAAGTCCACTGCTCCATAATGCCAAGGATAGTAACCAAATAGTCCAAGTACCATTAAGAGTTTTTTAGGGTTTATGTTGATTATTAAGTATCTTATGAAGAAAGAAGAAGAAAAGCTCAAGTGAGCAAAGTAAAAATGACAAGAATAAATAAATGCTCAAATGTGCAAAGATAAAAAATGGCATGAAATGTAAAATGCTAAAAATAAATAGTACATAAAGCATAAAAAGAATAAAGCATAAAATAAACAAGTCAATAATTAGTGGTTAGTTGGATGACCATCTTGAAACTTGCATTTGGAACTCATTAGAGGATTCGTAGAACCAAAGCCTCCACCCAACAAGTTGCATTTGCTTTTTGTCAAGTATATCATTCATTTGGAATTCTCATAAGTACCATTTAATGATCAACGATGTTTAAGTGATCCGCGTTGACCAAAGGTGTTGTAGATCTATTAGAGGATTGGTAGAACCAAAGCCTCCACACAATGAATCTCAAGGTTATTGGATCAAAGAGATCAAATTAACATACTTAGGCTTGCAATCATAAGTTTGGGCCACGAATGATCATTTATTCGAATCGGGACAAAGTTTAGCCCTATGTTAAGCAATCGTAAGTGGACTTATATAGAAGTCGCACCTATTTTGAGGTCGGTCAATAGCAATCTATGCACCATTTGTTTTGAGACATGATATAAAGATCATGCTCCAACAACGTTTAGTGCAAGAAGAAGGGAATGAGATGAAGAGGAATTAGGGTAAAAAAAAAGAAATCCACATTTGAATTAATATTTAATCAAACTATTATTAAAATCATTCATCCATTTTTGTGGAGTTAGACTCAACACCATGGATCCAATGATGTTAATAAAGCCATGACCAAAAAATCAACCCAAGACAGCCAGAAAATATTCACAATATAATAATATATTTAATATATACATTAAAGGGTTTAAAAAATGTTTTAAAAAAAAGGAAAATAATGGGGAAAAAGTCAATTATATTCAAATTAATCAAGAAATGCAAGATAAGACCATAGAAAAATCAGAAAATAGGTCAAGTAATTATACAATTTTTTTGGGAATTTTTAAAAGTCAAAAACTATTTTTAAAAATTAAAATAAATGGGTAAAATAAACAAAAATAGTAAAGTCAGAAACAAAAATAAAATAAAGTCACGATATTTGTCACAATGTCATTGGATCATTCTATAATTTTTTTAGAATTTAAAAATGTGTAAAAGTATTTTTAAACATTTTAAATGAATCAAATAAGTGCGAAATTCATAAAAAATACCAAAACACAAAATTAAATTGTGAAAAAATAGAAATCAGAAAAAGAATAATCAAAAATATTTTTCATAATTATTTTGGATTTTTTGGACTAAAAATGAATTTTCTATGATTTTTTTTAAATTTAAAACAATTAAAATATAAAAATCAGAAAAAGAAAATAAAAGAAAAAGATGTGGACCATTGGATGAGAGTCAAAACGCGTTAGTAATCAAATCCAAGGGATCTGGCACGCTGTGCATATCATGGTCTTTACTGAATAAAGCACCGAATCAAATGTAAAATCATAAATTCAAAAAATACAAATGGCACGCTTTCACTGGTTAGAAGGTGACATGTTGGTCATCTTCAACCTCCAGCCTCACGAATTGCAGGTCTCTTAAATTGTAAAATCAGAAGCTCAGACCTATACCATTTGTTTCGTCTCTTCAAGACGAAGATAACCATACCCTCGCGCCATTTTTATATAAACTGTAACTCAAGCAATTTGGAAAGAAAGTTTTGAAAGGGGATTTGAAAATTCATGGTCAAAATGTGTTTCCAGATAAAAGTAAGTGTGGCTACTAGAATCAGGGCAATGAGAGCAACACATTGGTACCAAAGTTTTGAAGAATTGATGAAGAAATCTACCTATTGAAGTTGAGTTGCAGAGCTATGAAACTGGACATCTATGGAGCAATATAGGGCACGATTCTTTAATCAAATGGTATGGTTAGCTTCAGGGACGATAAAGGAAGGTGAATTGATGGAGAAAATGAATTGAAAAAGGCTTGAGAATAGGATTCGAAGTAGCTGAATTCTAAGTTGTGAAGTAAGTTTGGCAGGGTGATTCTGGCTATCTAAGCTTGAGAAAATGAATGGCATAGTACATGTATTTATAGGAGAAACAAATGGGATCAAAAGGAAGAGTGAATGATGCGTTTTGGAGGGAATTCGTGCAAACCTGATGCACGAGTGAAGTGTGATCCGAACTTCACCAAAACTCATCCAATTCTTGCATTTTGATGCACTAATCAACTTGGGAAAGTTGGCTAATCATGTTTAGACCCAAAACGTGTGCTAATTTGACGTTTAGAGGTTGTAACATGAAATTCAAATTCTGACTTGCAGGGAAACTTCAATTCCAAGTTACCACTTTTGAAATAATGGCATTTCCAACTCAGGGAGTCTTAAGGCATGATTCTTGATGCTTTGGAAAGATGAGGTAACAAACTTTGCAATGGAAAAGTAATGGAATCAATTGGAGGCTTGAGATGAAAATTACATGGAGTCAAAGTTGGAGAAAAAGAGTTGACTTTCCATACTTGGAAATATTTCAAATTCTTCTTTAAAAATGACTTATAATCTCTTGCTTCCAAACATGGCCTTGCACTTAGAATTTGCTCTTGATCAAAAAAGATGGAATGAAGTAGACCTCTTGAGTGACATTTTGCAATTTGAACCACTCAAAATATCCAAAAATTGAGCAAGTTATGACTTGTTGAAGTTGGCCAAAAATCACGAAATGACCTATAATATTTTGCATTCTTAAGGTAACTTCCATCCATTTTCTTACTTTACACATAAAAGAAGGCATGAAGTACAAATCCTTAAGATAATAATGGTAAACTAATGGGATCAAGGTGATAAAAATTGACCAAGGTATGACAATTTGAAGTCACATATGGAAAATTAGGGATTCAACTGGATGACTTGTGATCTTGCTTCTTTACCAAGTTCCTTCCACATGAAAACTCTTTGGAGATTTTGAAGTGATTTGTTGGTAACTCTTTGAAGAGAATAATGTTTTTGTAATCACTCAAAAATGACAAAAGATGAGCAAGATATGCCACTTTGAAGTCCAAAACTCTAGCCCCTAGATCAAGAGAATGCTTGGTGGAACTTTGCCAAGTTTGAACAAACTTTTTGTGCCTATATTCTTACTTTGTGAATAGAAATTGTTGAGGATGATGATGAGGACCTATGGCCACCAAAACCAATTTCATATCAACTTCAAAACAACTTCAATGGTGAGGTTTGAATCTCTCAAGCTTTTGACTAGGGTATGGAAATAAACTCATGAACCCATGAAGCAACTTGCTAAACCTCATTGCTTTTACCTACATTATCAACAAGAAAGACAAACCAACATTTCATTTTATTAATTAGAGAGTAAAATCAAAGTACAATATTTATGATCACAAAAGCAAACAAATCAAGGTGCTTGGTAACTTCTCAAAGAGCAAAGCTAAAGATAGGGAGAAGAACCAAAATCCCTAATGTTATTTTGTGGTGATTGAAACAATGTGGTATGATGAAGGGATCTTATGGGAAAAAATTGGGGTACAACAGTTGCCCTTATTTAAGTTTCTTCTATCCAGAGATACGAAGGTTAAAAATCTTCGTGTCGACGTGATCGAAGACACTTAAATATAAAACAAACCCTGTTTTTGGCCCTAAGATGCCATGCAAATGTTTATGTATAAGAATGCATATGAACAGAAGAGACACAAAGTAGCATTGGGGAGGCAACACAAAATGCAGAAGCAAAAGAGCAATCCCACCAGGAAAATAAACCACTGGTAAACCACGAGAAAAGAATCAGAGAGGAGGATAACAAGCATCGACGTTCACTACCGATGTACTATCGTCGTTCTCTGAATATATCATACCACCGCCGTTCACTGATGATGAACTACCAACGTTCACTGAAGATAGCAAAAAGATAACAAACACCTACGTTCATTGCCGATGTACTACCAACGTTCACTGAAGGTAGAAAGAGAAAATATCATACCACCGTCGTTCACTGACGATGAACTATCAACGTTCACTGAAGATAGAAAAAAGATAACAAACACCGACGTTCACTACCAATGTACTACCAACGTTCACTGAAGGTAGAAAGAGAAAATATCATACCACCGCCGTTCACTGACGATGAACTATCAACATTCACTGAAGATAGCAAAAAGATAACAAACACCAACATTCACTGCCATGTACTATCAACATTCACTGAAGGTAGAAAGAGAAAATATCATACCACCGCCGTTCACTGACAATGAACTATCAACGTTCACTGAAGAATACAGAAATATAACAAACACCGACGTTCACTACCGATGTACTACCAACGTTCACTGAAGGTAGAATTATAAAATATCATACCACCTCCGTTCACTGACGATTAACTATCAACGTTCACTGAAGATAGCAAAAAGATAACAAACACCGACGTTCACTGCCGATGTACTACCAATGTTCACTGAAGATAGAATAAGAAAATATCATACCATCACCGTTCACTGACGATGAACTATCAACGTTCACTGAAGATAGCAAAAGATAACAAACACCGACGTTCACTGCCGATGTACTACCAACGTTCACTGAAGGTAGAAAGAGAAAATATCATACCATTGTTGTTCACTGACGATGAACTATCAACTTTCACTGAAGATAGCAAAAAGATAACAAACACCGACGTTCACTGCCGATGTACTACTAACATTCACTGAAGGTAGAAAGAGAAAATATAATACCACCGTCGTTCACTGACGATGAACTATCAACGTTCACTAAAGATAGAAAAATGATAACAAACACCGACGTTTACTGCCGATGTACTACCAACGTTCACTGAATGTAGAAAGAGAAGATATCAAGTTTTCAAGAATTCTGGTGTTCTGTCAAGAACGGGTCTCGACTTCTTCTTTAACCAAGGAGATCTGCCTAGAAAGGGTACTATGTAACCTGTCTCAAATAAAGAGACTACCACTTATTACCAAAAGGTAGCTGCAAAGAAAAATGGCTTTCCAAGGATAGAAATATGACTTCCCGGAGAAATGCCATGATATTCCCGCTAAGGAGATAAAGTCTCCTTGTGCAAAATAAATTCACAAGCAAAAATTCAAAGTTTTTAGAAATCCATAATACACGACATCGTCATGCAACCACAAATTCAACTCAGAAAAATACCGGAACAAGACGGCCAAAGCGGATTCATCCTTTGAGAAATAAACTCAAGAGGGAAAACCAAATTCAACCAAACAAAGAGTGTTGCAGTAAAGGTCAGAAACACAATGCCCATGCATGATGATTTTAGCAATGTATGATGCATGTATGAATGTACGAGTGTTATTGTGCATATGCTGATAAAAAGGATACATAATTAGTGCAGACAAACGAAACCGCCTCAGTTACTAACAACATTGAGCTAAGCTTCAATCAGAAAGATCGAACCAGGAAAGGTGAAAGCGACTGCGGAAACCAAACCTATTGCATTAACTTCACTGAGGAGAACATAATCCGACTGTAGCTTAAATCAAACAGATAATGGGATAGAACACCCTGCTTCCGGGTTCATCGAAGAAACATTTTTCCAAAAGTAACATGCCTATTGTAGATTGCAAGATCAACCTTAAATAGGGAAAACTTACGTCGAAACAACCAAACCTCACTGGGGAATTCAAGCCTGCCTCCCAAGAGAAAAGAAACTACGGGTTGAAAATTTTCACCACGAACCCTCATTCCAACAAGAGATGCCCTGGGATAACCCTCCTGGGAGATCAAGAAGTCAACACTAGTTCCGATACTGTAAAAAGAGAAACACCTCAGCACACCAAGGGAATAAAACCTTTCATCATATGAGGGAAGACTTTGCTGGGGAAGCTGGGACGAAGACTTCTGACCATGCAAACCAAAAATCAAAAGCGAATCAAGACTTGACTGGGGATAATGGGATCACCAACCCAAATACTGTACTTTGTACCCACTGATATCATCTTTAACTATCTGGGAAACACACATAGATTGCGCACATACCAGCAAAATGAACTGAGAAAAACTTTATGAAGGAAGTAAATCTTCTTAAAGCAACCAAAATTTGTTCATCCTTGGGATCACCATTTTTGTTGTCATTGTTTCATCACAAATCCCAAAGTAAATTGAATTGTAAAGATCTCTTTTTTTTTAAAAGTCAATTTTTAATTTTAATCTCTTTGTTTTAAAAGTTATTATCAGTAATAAATGAAGTCTTTGCAAGCTAAATAAAATTAAGAATACAAAGAATTGGGAAAAAGCTCGAATTTCATTAATAGAATGGTAGTCTGCGAATGGCGAGACTCCATGGATGATTACAAAATTTGGGAAATGGTAATACATAATGGAAAAGATACATTGAGATACAATGACCATTATCCCCCCTAAAAACTTTTTAAATCCTGAGTAGCAGCCTCCGTTGAATTATGGTAAGGATCTGAGAAGATTGTTGCTTTGGTGATCAAGTTTCGTCTGACGTAGTTACTTGCCAAGAAAAATCCCTAACTTTTTCCTAAGCTTCCCTTGCGGGTTTTCAATTTAGCGGGAAATTTATTCTGTTTATGTCTCTAATTTTTGCCCAGACCGCCCTTTCGGGTTTTCGGCCTACCGAGACGCTCTTTTTTGCCTAAACCGCCCTTTCGGGTTTTCAACTTAGCGAGTTGTTCTTTTATTTCTTTAGGCGAATTATTTCTTGACTGCGTCAGCATTCATGGGACGTGGGAACTCCTCGCCATCCATAGTTTCAAGAATTAATGCACCACCATAGAAGGCTTTCTTGACAACATACGGGCCTTTGAAATTGGGAGTCCACTTGCCCCTAGAATCAGCGTTGAAAGACATGATCTTTCTCAGCACGAGGTCTCCTTCTCTGAATTCACGAGGTTTGAACTTTTTATCAAATGCTTTCTTCATTCTTTTCTGATATAACTGCCCATGACACAAAGCTATCATTCTCTTCTCTTAAATCAAATTCAATCGGTCAAACCTGTTCTGAACCCATTTAGCCTATGTTAATTTGGCTTCCATTATCACACGCAGCGAGGGAATCTCTACCTCGACAGGGAGTACAACTTCCATTCTATACACTAGTGAAAACGGGGTCGCTCCTGTTGAAGTGCGAACATATGTTCGATATCCATGCAGAGCAAAAGGGAGCATTTCATGCCAATCCTTATAAGTTACAACCATTTCCTGGATAATTCTCTTGATATTCTTATTAGCAGCTTCAACAACCCCATTCATCTTTGGCCTGTATGGAGATGAATTATGATGGACAATCTTGAATTCTTCACACAGTTTCGTCATCATCTTGTTGTTCAAATTTGAACCATTGTCAATGATGATTCTTCTTGGCACACCGTATCGACATATAAGATTGTTTTTGATGAAACGCACCACCACCTGTTTGGTAACATTGGCATATGAAGAAGCCTCTACCCATTTGGTAAAGTAGTCAATTGCTACCAAGATGAAACGGTATCCATTCGAAGCCTTGGGTTCTATCATCCTGATCATGTCAATACCCCACATAGAGAAAGGCCATGGGGAGGAAATCACATTGAGAAGTGTCGGAGGCACATGGATCTTATCAGCATAAATCAGGAATTTATGGCACTTCTTTGCAAATTTGTGACAATCGGATTCCATTGTCAACCAATAATATCCTGCCCTTAGCATCTTTTTAGCCATTGAATGTCCATTAGCATGAGTGCCAAATTAACCTTTATGAATCTCATGCATCAACATGTTTGCTTCGAGTCTATCCACGCATCTAAGCAAGACCATATCAAAATTTCTCTTGTATAGCACATTTTCACTGAGGAAGAAACTGCCTGCCAATCTTCTCAGTGTCTTTCTATCTTTCTTTGATGCACCAAACGGGTATTCTTGAGTCTGAAGAAAATGTTTGATATCATAATACCAAGGTTTTTCATCTGCTACCTCCTCTGTCACAAACACATGAGCGGGCCTATCTAGTCGTCGATCTGTAATTCGGGGTATATCATTCCAAATATTTACTTGGTACATGGAAGCCAGAGTTGCCAGAGCATCTTCCATTTGGTTTTCCTCTATAGGAATGTGATGGAATTCAACTTTATTGAAGAAGGGTAGTAATCTTCTAGCATAATCTTTGTAAGGGATCAAGCCAGGGTGATGAGTGTCCCATTCTCCTTTAATCTGATTTATTAGCAAGGCTGAATCACCATAAAAATCTAGAATCTTGATTCTGAGATCAATAGCTTCTTCAAGAACCATGATGTAAGCCTCATATTCCGCCATATTATTAGTGCAATCAAATGTTAACCTTGTAGTAAAAAGAATATGTGATCCGTGAGGAGTAACAATCACAACACCAATTCCTTTACCATAAGCATTCACAGCTCCATCAAATACCATACTCCAACGAGATTCAGGGTCGGGGCCCTCCTTAGGCAATGGTTTATCACAATCTTTCACTTTTAAGAACATCACATCTTCATTGGGGAATTCATATCCTGCAGACTGATGATCTTCCACCGGCTGGTGAGCAAGATAATCTGCCAACACACTACTTTTGATAGCTTTTTGAGTGCGGTATTCAATATCATATTCAGATAACAACATCTGCCAGCAGGCAATTCTCCCAGTAAGAGCAGGCTTTTCAAAAATATACTTGATTGGATCCATTTTGGAGATCAACCAAGTAGTATGATTTAACATATACTTTTGCAAACGCTTTTCCGCCCAGGCCAAAGCACAACATGTTTTTTCTAGCATAGAATACTGCGACTCACAATCAGTTAACTTTTTGCTGAGATAATAAATGGCGAACTCTTTCTTTCATGTTTTATCCTGTTGTCCTAGAATACAACCCATGGATTTATCTAATACTGTCAGATACATAATCAACGGTCTTCCTTCTACAAGAGGGAGCAAGATAGGAGGTTCAAGCAGATACTCTTTAATACTTTCAAATGCCCTTTGGTAGTCATCTGTCCAGACACAACCTTGATATTTATTTAACAACTTAAAGATCGGTTCACATGTTGCGGTCATGTGGGAAATAAATCTGGAGATATAATTCAAACGCCCGAGGAAACCCCTGACTTGCTTTTCAGTTTTTGGCGCTGGCATATCTTGAATTTCCTTAACTTTGTTACGGTCAACTTCAATTCCTTTCTGGCTAACAATAAAACCCAACAATTTCCACGATTTAACTCCGAAGTTGCATTTATTTGGATTCAAGCGGAGACGATACTTCCTCAAACACCGAAACAACTTCAACAAATCTTCTATATGCCCTTCTTCAGTTTGGGATTTGGCAATCATATCATCAACATATACTTTGATTTCCTTGTGCATCAGATCATGGAATAGGGTTGTCATAGCCCTCTGGTACGTTGCACCAGCGTTCTTCAACCCGAAGGGCATCACTCTGTAACAGAATGTTCCCCAGGGTGTGATAAACGTTGTTTTTTCCATGTCCTCTGGAGCCATTCTTATTTGATTATACCCGGAAAATCCATCCATGAACGAGAATACCTTGAATTTTGTTGTGCTATCCACTAACATGTCAATGTGAGGCAATGGAAAATCATCTTTTGGACTAGCTTTACTTAGATCTTTGTAATCTACGCACATGCGGACTTTTCCATCTTTTTTCGGTATAGGGACAATATTGGCAATCCATTGAGGATACACTAATGTCACAAGAAAACCAGCATTAATCTGCTTTAGGACCTCCTCCTTGATCTTTACTGCCATATCTGGATGGGTTCTTCTCAACTTTTGTTTAAATAGAGGACACTCTGGCTTCAACGGCAAGCGATGCTCGATAATGTCTGTATCTAGACCAGGCATATCTTGATAAGACCAAGCAAAAATATCCACGTACTCTTTCAGCATCTCAATTAACCCGCTCTTCACATCAGAATGCAATGATGCTCCAATCTTAACCTCCTTCGGATCTTCTTCTGAACCCAAATTAACCACTTCCAAAGGCTCCTTATATGGCTTAATGGTATTCTCCTCGTGCTCAAGAAACCGTGATACCTCTTCTGGAATCTCATCATAATCTTCTTCTTCGGCCCCAAACACAGGACAACCAAAGTTGGGAGAGGGTGCAAGGTCATTGTATTCAACGGGTTTTTTTAATTAATCTACACATGTGATTTATGATTTGCTTTTAGAAACTGACACATATAACAAGTGATCATGCAGATTAATTTTCAGTTATTATTTATTTTGAAAGGTTTTATTTATTCATTACCATTTCCCAAGAAAAAGGCAGAAAATAAAAGACATAATTTGGAAGCAAAGACAACTTTTATTAATGATCTTAAAAGTTATAGCAAACAGATAAGCCCTACAACATTAATACTTCAACCTTTGGCAGAGTGAAAGCTTTTCAAAAGAAAGAAACAGATAAACAAAACAAATTACTTTGATACATGTATGCAAGAAGGAAAATCAATGGTGACCCAGTTCTGAACTCGGACTCCACGTGTCATATAATTAGGTGCTTCCTGCTCTGCCTCATCCTCTTCAACAACATTAATTCCAGAACCAATCAGATGGAGGTAGCCTCCGCTGCGGAACACATCATGATAACTGTTCATAGAAGACTTTGATTTCCAACTTTCTCCTTTACCATTCCTCGAAGAGAAACTTAAACCAGCTCTATTTTTGTTCACAGGTGGATCCACAAGTCGTCCCCAAACTGCATTATGACCATTGCGCATAACCTGCTGCCCATCCTTCAAAGAAACCACATAATTCTCATTATTCCTTATGTTGTCAATGGATAGGGCTTGGAACAGGGTTCCAACAGCAGCCTCATCCGCTTCGACAATACTGAAAGAGGATAGATGGCATATCAACAATGCCTGCTCCCCATTTATGATCACTACCTTCCCTTCACGCACAAACTTTAGCTTCTGATGCAAAGTTGAAGTGACATCCCCTGCTTCGTGTATCCATGGTTGTCCAAGCAAACAACTATACGCGGGAATAATATCCATTACCTATAATGTTATCAAGAACAAATGTGGTCCTATATGGATGGGCAAGTCCACTTCACTGATGACAAATTTCCTCGCCCCATCAAAAGCCTTCACAATGCTGCCACTCGGGTGCATAGGTGTTCCCTGATACTTTAACTTCATGAGGGTACTTCTTGATATAACATTCAACGCATATTCGTTATCAATTAGCACATTAGATAGCGATTCATTCTTGTAGTTCATGGATATGTGGAGGGCCAGGTTGTGATTCCTCCCTTCATCTGGTAACTCATCATCGTAAAAACTCAAGTAGTTACATGACGTAATGTTTCCAATTACGCTGCTGAATTGATCCAACGACATGGCATTCTCTACAAAAGCTTGGTCTAGTACTCTCATCAATGATTCCCTGTGAGCGGAGGAATTCATCAGTAATGCCAGGATGGATATCTTTGAAGGAGTTTGCAATAGCTGATCTACAATTTTGTAGTCGCTCATCTTAATTACCTTCAGGATATCATCCACTTCTTTCTCTAATGTGGCTCCACTAGTCTCTCCTGCAGCCTTCTTAGGCTCATCGTTCTCAGCAATTTTCTTTCCAGCAACAACATCTTTTCGAATAACCGGCACAAATACACGACCACTACGGGTCACCCAACTATTATCAGTTATATTCCCAACATCTGGCATTGGCTGGATGGGAACCTCCACCCCATCCTCTAAGATTGTAGCATTGTATTTGTAAGGCACAACCTTATCCGATTTATAGGGAACAGGACCTGGAAGACTAATTACCAATGGGGTAACAGCTGGTTTGCTATGGTACTCCACCTCAAGATGAGCGGGTGCACCAAAACAAGGTACAATGACGTTTACACCTTCCTTAACACAATCAACACTCAAAATATCATTTCTGGCAAACAAATATTTGTCTGAAGAAAAATACTCATCCGCAGAGGTATATTCTTCCTCTGACTCTTCTTCCATCAAACAAACTTCAACCATATCAATCTCATGATAAACATCTCTCTGTCCTGTGATCTTGATAGTCCCATTGTCTAACAACAGCTGAACACCCTCTCTCTTAATAGAACATCCTCGGGGTTCTCGACAACAAACTATGCAAGACCCATATTGGTGTTCCACCTGACCAGCAGTACGGCAAAAGGTAGCATGCAATTGTACGAGATCTTCATTCAAATACCCCACATATAAAATTCTAAGTTCACCATGACATCCAGAAACCATATTCACTTCCTCCTCATATTCTTCCATAGGCCTGATTATATGGATTAAACCTTCATCCATCATCTCCTACAAATCAGCCTTTATTTTCTTGCAACCTTGGATGTTTGTACTGCAAACAGCACAACCGGCATGGTCATGCGTATAATAAATGAATTCACATAGATCTGCGTGCATCTTTACCAAATCCCCTCTAACCAGATTAATGTCAAAAATCCAGAAATCATCGGGACAACTGGCCACCATATTCACAACATTCACTCCCCCGTTCTTGGGTAGAGGATTGTCTTTCACATTAGGTCCCATGTCTTTAAAAGATAAAATTCCAGACTTCACCAACCTTTGCACTTCGGTCCTCAAAGGATAACAATTCTCAACACTATGCCCTGGTGCTCCCTGATGAAAGGCGCGCGTCTGGTCTTCTTTGTAATACCAAGGCAAAGGTGATGGTACTGCTGGAGGTGGTCGTGTCTGGACCAACTTCTTCTGAATCAATGCTGGTAGTAGTTGTGCATAACTCATGGGAATAGGGTCATAGTTTTCCCTTCTCTTATTATTCCCTTGGTTCCCCTACTGGGATTGTCTTTGATAAGCAACGGTAGATGGAGCGGCATTCATAAAAGGAGTCACTGAAGCAACTTGCTGGTGACGCTGAAAATTCCTTCTAGGAGCATTCACTCTCCTCTCTTGTATGACAGCATTGGTATCCCCCTCTTTCTTCTTTGTAAACCCATAAGTTGGCTTCTTCATACCTCCAGATACTTCTCCCTTTGTCAAACAACCTTCTCTTACTTCCTCTTCTAGGCAGACACCCATTCCTACCATTTCTGTAAAATCACTCGAGGCACTTGCTACCATTCTTTCGTAGTAGAAAGCACTCAGCGTCTTCAGAAAACCTTTAGTCATTTCCTTCTCTTCTATAGGAGGGATCACTTGGGCATCCACTTCGCGCCATCTCTGTGCATACTCTTTGAACGATTCTTTGTCTTTCTGAACCATGGCTCTAAGCTGGTCACGATCAGGTGCCATTTTCATATTGTACTTGTATTGTTTTATGAATGCTTCTCCCAAATCATTAATGGTATGGATGTTGGCGCTGTCTAAACTCATGTACCATTTCAACGCTGCTCCTGTTAGACTATCCTGAAAAAAGTGAATTAGCAGACGCTGATCATTGGTGTGGGTTGACATTCTCCTTACATACATCACCAAGTGAGCACGAGGGCAAGTGTTACCCTTGTACTTCTCAAACTCGGGGACCTTGAACTTAGCAGGCACTTTAACATTTGGGACCAAACACAGCTCATTCACGTCCTGCCCAAATAACTCTTTTCCCCTAAGAGCCTTCATCTCTCTTTGCATTTTATCAAACTGCTCTTGGAAATTATCCATTCTATCATAAAGACTCAAATCTTCACTCGGCGGAGGGAAAGGACGACACACATCTTCAAACGGAATCAAATTCACCGAAGGAGGTGCAGCAGGAACAATATGCACCACATGAGGTGCCGGAGTAACAACATTTGGAACCACTAGAGCATCTTAGGGGCCCAAATTGAAACCTTCAGGTGCAAAATTCTCCGGCATTCCCCATGGGTAACCCTGAGGCATACGGTTTTTAACAATAGTCAGAGTAGCAGATACAGGAACAGCAGGAATTTCAGCATTTTCCCTTATTGGTTGAGGTTGAACACTCGGTGGCTGATTCTGAGCAGCCACCAGAGCTTCCATCAGAGTAGTCAAATTGGCCAAGCTAGCCTTCAGAGTAGAAACTTCTTCGCGCAGCTCGTGATTTTCCTGTTCCAAATTGTCCATCTTCTTTTTGAAGTTAGCCCGAGTGTTATAGTGATGAGTCAGTTTGCTGAACGAAGCAAAGAAGCTGGGTAAGGCACCTGGGTATGCATAATAAATGCAAGAAATATGTGCAATATGATGCATGTCATGCAATGCAGATGATTATTTTTATTCCATCATTTTAATATTTCAAGGGATTTAAGATCTATAGACATATTGCAAACATCAAAACAATAACGCATTTGAAATACTGAAAATTCTTTATTATAATAATTTCAAAATGGATTACAAGTTTCAATGATCCCAAGTACAAGATGAAAATACAATCTAAAAATCCTGAGAGAAAGAAACTGATGGAGATCAATCTGTACGCTGGCGCTTCCCTGTGAGTCTGGCAATCTGAGCCCTCAACCTCTGGTTTTCTTCCACCTGTCTGATGGCAACCTCCTTCCAATCATTTGAAGCAGGAAGTGAGTAATCAGCACCTGTTTGAGGCTTAGGAGAAAATAAATCCCCTTGCCTCTCCAAAGATTCCACCGCTCGACTCTCAAGAATCTCGATCAAATCATCTTTCTCCTTTAAGTATGCTCTATAGGAACTCTCTAAAGTCTGGAACTTGTTCTTCCAAGCATCCCTTTCTTGCTGCATCTTAACCAGAGTGAGATGCAGGTCTTCTAGATCATCTAATAAAGGAGGAGCAGTCTTCACAAATAAATCAGGCATGGGTGCCTCCCGAGTATACGGAATTCTCAACTGAATGGCTCTCGATCGGACCCACTGAAGATATGGCTCTAAAGAAACATCACCCCTAGGCCCCAAATCCTTCCTACTCTTCTTATGAATGTGACGCTAGGCCTTTATAATATGATCCCTAGCTTCCTTGTGGTCTTCTCCCTCCTTCAGAAAGAAACTACTCAAATGAATACTGTTCGGTTTATCTCTCATCGGATATCCAAGTTGTCGCTGTGCAAGAACAGGGTTATATTTAATTCCTCCCTTTGTACCAAGAAGAGGTACACTGGGGAAACTACCAAAACTGTCAATAATCTCTATATCATGATAAGCTCCATGATACCAATCAATATCCGAGTAAGTAAGTGCCATGATCTTAGGAGCCCAACGGGGTTCCTTCTTGACATCCCAAAAGGCATCAGACTGAGGCATATGAGAGATGAACCATCGGTACAACAAAGGCGTGCAATAGATAATCATTCCTCCCTGATAAGAACTCCAAAGATGAACAAAGTAATAAGCATCACCCAACAGTGTAGGAACCGAGTTTCCAATCATGAAAATCCCGATAGCGTTAATGTTGACAAACTTGTCCACATTAGGAAATAAGAACAAGCCATAAGCAAGTAAAGCAAATATGGCCTCAAAAGCAACCGTACTCTTTATTCTGGAAAAGTAATGAGCTTTCTCTAATAAGAACTGAGCTGGTAATCCTTTAATCCCTCCTTTAGTAGTCATATAGGCTTCCACCTCAGACTTCCCCAGATGAATCAAAGTAGCAATCTCAT
The DNA here is from genome assembly GCA_948472305.1 of Vicia faba. Taxonomy (NCBI): domain Eukaryota; kingdom Viridiplantae; phylum Streptophyta; class Magnoliopsida; order Fabales; family Fabaceae; genus Vicia; species Vicia faba. The sequence continues at coordinate 259,284,014 of OX451737.1, read as the reverse complement.
GTGGTTTTGGCTCACCCTTCAAACCAGTAAAAGGAACACGATCGGTAACGGGTAAATCCAATAGATAAGAGTACTCCTCCATTGTAGGCATCACCTGATAATATGGGAAAGTAAAGCAGTGATACATGGAGTCAATTGGAGGCTTGAGCTGAAAATTACATGGAGTCAAAGTTGGAGAAAAAGAGTTGACTTTCCATACTTAGAAATATTTCAAATTCTTCTTTAAAAATGACCTATAATCTCTTGCTTCCAAACATGGCCTTGCACTTAGAATTCGCTCTTGATCAAAAAGGATGGAATGAAGTAGACCTCTTGAATGACATTTTTCAATTTGAACCATTCAAAATCTCCAAAAATTGAGCAAGTTATGACTTGTTGAAGTTGTCCAAAAATCATGGAATGACCTATAATCTTTTGCATTCTTAAGGCAAATTCCATCCATTTTATTACTTTGCACATAAAATAAGGCATCAATTTCACATCCTTAAGATCATCATGAAAAAAGAATGGGCTCAAGGTGATAAAAATTGACCAAGTTATGACAATTTGAAGTGACATATAGAAAATTAGGGATTCAACTAGATGACTTGTGATCTTGCTTCTTCACCAAGTTCCTTCCACATGAAAACTCTTTGGAGCTTTTAAAGTGATTTATTGGTAACTCTTTGAAGAGAAGAATGTTTTTGGAATCACTCAAAAATGACAAAAAGATGAGCAAGATATGCCTCTTTGAAGTCCAAAACTCTAGCCCCTAGATCAAGAGAATGCTTGGTGGAACTTTGCCAAGTTTGAACAAACTTTTTGTGCCTATATTCTTCCTTTGTGAATAGAAATTGTTGAGGATGATGATGAGGACCTATTGCCACCAAAACCAATTTCATATCAACTTCAAAACAACTTCAATGGTGAGGTTTGAATCTCTCAAGCTTTTGACTAGGGCATGGAAATAAACTCATGAACCCATGAAGCAACTTGCTAAACCTCATTGCTTTTACCTACATTATCAACAAGCAAGACAAACCAACATTGAATTTTATTAATTAGAGAGAAAAATCAAAGTACAATATCTATGATCACAAAAGCAAACAAATCAAGGTGCTTGATAACTTCTCAAAGAACAAAGCTAAAGATAGGGAGAAGAACCAAAATCCCTAATGTGATTTTGTGGTGATTGAAACAATGTGGTACGATAAAGGGATATTAGGGAAACAAATTGGGGTACAACAATCTCACTACATCCTAAAGGCCAAGTTGGTCAAGTAAAGGTTCTAAAAGTTCATTAGTGCTTCATGACATCACTCAACGGCCCCGTATTCTCTTTGATTAACTCAAAGGCTACCGGTACCCATAAATATATCGCACTAACATAGCTATTTCTTAGACCATGTCGGTATACCCCACACAGTTTCCAAAATGTATTGATACTTACCTATAATGTATCACAAATCCAGGTAGAGGATTCAAACCCAAATAAAGAACCATAATGTAAAGCATACAAGTCAAACAATGTAAGCAAGTAAATGTGATCTAGCCCTAAGGTAACCCCACTTTTAGAATATTCCCCAGTAGAGTCACCAGTTCTGTGATACGGTGGGAGAACTGACTTGAAGGTTTTGCATTTGATCGCAAATGTTGCGGTTAGCAAGAGTCGCCACCGACTTTTCTTTTATCCAAAAGGAAAGGTGAAAAGGGAAGGTGTTAGCATCCTTTTCATCCATGGTTTTCCATTGGGTCTTAGTTATTTGCTAGATCACTTGCTTTTGTTTGAAATTGTGCTTTGTGTGGTTTTTTGAAAGTATTTTGTAAAGAGTCCATTGTTTAGGTAATCTTTGTAATGATTCTCGTTCGTAAGAATGTATACAAAGATGTTGATCTTTTGAAAATGTTTTCAAGTTTTGTAAGATGTTTTGAAAGTGTAGGTGATTGTTTTGAAAATAGCAAGGATGTTTGTTTTTAAATAGAGCAAGTAATTAGGAGCAATCTACCTACTCAAATGTCTTTCTTGTTCATTTTATTTTCCTTTGACATTGTTGCCTTACCATTGATTTGGTAAGCAACCCTAACTTTGGATGTAAACGGGACGGGCGTGGGCCATCGTATAACCATGACTAGCAATATTACAAGGTATCTTAGCATTTTTTTTAGGGACTAAGGTCATTTTTAAGGCAACTTATATAGCATCATCGAGGGACCATGATCTTGTATTTTTGCTTGTTTTTGCTAAGATACCTCACATGCGTAATATGGCCATTTTATATAAGGCAACCAAGTGGATTTTACCCTAGGGGTGCTAGTGTGCAAGTGTATTGTTTCCATGCCTGATTTTGTCTTGAATTAGGGTTTTCTAAGCATTGGTTTTAGTCTTTCTATACAAACCCTAATTACTAGCATGTTATATAAAAGCGATAAATCACGAAATTTAAAGTTACTACGCTATTACATCATTTGTGGGGAGGGGGTGTACAAGTTTAATGGGGATTGCAAGAACTAAACCTATTTAATATATTACAACCAAATTGAATGGGTATGAATATACAAGGAATTTAAATAAATACAAAGTATAAAAATAAATGTACAAGGATGCAAAATGTGAAGAAAATGAATTTGTTTGGTTTTCATGAAAAGAAGATTTTTGTCTTAACCTAATTAAATAAAGAGAATAGTTAATTAAGTTTGAATTTATTAAGAAAAGATTTTAAATGAAAACTCTAATTCTATTAATCAAAAGAAAATAAGTTTAAGAAAAGTATTTTTTTAGTATTTTCTATCTTGAAAATATTTATAGAATTATAAAATATTTTTAGTCTTTTTTATATTAAAATAATGTATTTTAAATGGTGTTAAAAAATATATTAATTAAGTATATAAGATTTACTTAATAAAATAAATAAAGGATAATATATAAAAATATTTTTTTTTGTGGAAAAATAGAATAAAATAAGTCAAAATATAAATATATCATTTTTTTGTATTTTATGATTTTTTTAGTATTTAGAAAATATATATTTAAGAAAAGATAAATGAAATAAATAAATAAATAAATAACTTGGGCCAGGGGGGTACCAAGAGGAAACAGGGAGGTTAGTGAGCAAAAACAAACAAAAAGACAAGCTAGGCCCAAAGGGGCTCAGCGCCTGCCAAAAAAACAAACAAAGTCAGAAAAATGTGAAAAAATGAAAAAAGGGTACCACTGGGGCTCGAACCCAGGGCCCATAGGTTACAGGCGCGCGCTTCTACCACTGGGGTGGCTAAACATCTGTTAATACAAATGAAACAATAAATATGCAAGGCAAAACGTGTTCTGAAGACTTCATCTTCAACCTCCATCCAGACCAACTGTAACTTGCTCATTTCTCATCAAAAATGAAAACTGTAAACATGAAACTTGTTGCAATGATATCTACATGTTTTATTCACAAATAAACTATTGATGATGTCTGTATGAAGAGTTCCAAGTTAAGAAAACTTACCTAAAAACTGGAAATCGTGTTTGGAGTTTGAGCTTGTTTCAAGTGATGGTGATGATCAGGTTAGCTTCCTTGAGGTCCTAGGAAGCTAGTGCAATGGTTTGCTTGAGTTGAGAGTGGCTAAAATGACTTGGAGAAGTCAATGTGCAATGCTCTGTTTTTGGTTATGGAAGATAGGGTAAATGATGTTACAGAAATGAAACAGGTACAGGGATAAGTTACACTTGATGTAAGGAAGCTTTAGAAACTAAAAGGCCAAGAAACGCACGAGGGAAATGTGAGTTTGAGGTTCAAGGTCAAAAAATGTGCAACAATGGTGTTTTTGGGCAATTTCTGATTTGAGAGAGTTTTGGTGTATTTCAGGGTGCTCAAGCTCATGTTCTAGCTCACAAATAGTGACTCTATTTATAAGCAACAAGTTTGGAATGCTCTAGTTGATCAGAATTCAAATTTACATGTTTAAGTTAAACATGTGATTTTTTGACAAAACAAGTTTCCATGCCTTGTGTACTTGCTGAGATAGAGTAGTTATGCTTTAAACAAGCTTGCTTATGACTTTGTGGATGTAATGTGATCAGAGGGAACAAGTTAGAGGCTCAATGTGATCTTTATGCAAAAAGCTTACTTTACAAGAATGGCATTGTTAACTTTGTGCCATAAATGGAAATGCAACTTGGACAATAGCTCAATTGCTTGGATCGAAGCCCTAAAAGCTGTGTAAACATTTAATTATGGAGTGACAAAGAAGTTTGAGGCCTGAAATGCAAGGATTATGCAGCCTAGCATGGATTTGGTTAAAGTGTTCATCAAAAATGACTTGTAATTCAAGTGAAAAAACCCTAACTTCATCTCTTCGATTCTCCCTATTCAAGAATGATCTCAAGGAGTTCTAGGATATTTTGGAAAGCTTGAAATATGCTCTACAAACTATCTTAGAATTTATTTTGAATATTCCCCTTGGAACTATATGAAAAAGTTCCATGAAGTTGGGTCAAAATCCTGACCAAATTAGGGAAAAATTTCACTAAGTGTTTTGTTTCATGACCCTATGTAAATAAAATTATAACTTGAGATCCAAGCATTTTTGGAACAAGTTATAAGAAAAGTTGTATATTTCATGTAGATCTACAACTTTCATGTTGGAAGTTTCTCTTGAATCATCTTACATTATGGTGAAAAGTTTGTCCAAAGTTATGAAAAAAACATGAAATTTCCAACACTTAGAAAAATTTCTAAGTTTTAGAAATTTTGACTTTTCACAATGAAATCTTGACTTTTTGATTTCTTGATGAATAAGTTTCATATTTTAACATTTTTTGATGAATTATGATCTTTGGCACCTGAATTTGACCAAAAAGTCAAAGTTTGACTTTTCAGTATACAGTTGACTTTTGATCAGTTGACTGGAAATTCATATGTCAATCCAATGGACTTGCAATGTTTTGAACCATGCCATTAGGTAAAAATGATGCAATTGGACTCTTGAGATCATGCCTTAAACCAATTGACCATTTTCTAGGGAAAAAACCAGAAATTGCCCTTTCCCAGTCAAAACCCTAATTTTGACCATTTTTCCCTTTTGGGGATTTGATCAAATTTCTTGAGGATTTATGGTCCAAACTTGATCAAATGATTCATATGAGTCAAAAATGTTGATATGGATAAAAAATTATGAATTTTGACTATAAATTGGCCACAATTGACTTTTTCCCCAATACAACTGATTTTTAGGTCAACTGTTGAATTGACTGAGCAAAAATGTGATCCAAGGCTTGAAACTTGACATGAGTAATATTGGGGGTCCATGATGATCCATGAAAGTCACATGGGATATTGGAAGCTCAAAAATACATGTGCAAACTCAAACCCTAATTTTGGTCATCAGTGTTTGAGGAGATGTCTTGAGCTTGATCAAACTCTAGTGCAGTCTTGAGCGCAAGGAGATCTTGTGAGCAAATTCTTGATAAGTGAGAGGAAATATTTTAGGGTACAACAGCGAATCTGACATTCGTGACTTGAAGGTGGAAGATGATTGAACACTAGAGTGCCCAGAAATTTGCACTTGATGATGTTGCGGTTGATTGTGTAGGGAATGGGCTTAAAGATGCCATTTGGAGAAATGATGGATAGTTGTCAGAGATGGGCTTATAGATTCCATCCAAAGGTGATTGTTGATAGAAATTATATTAAGTCTAAACTTGATTTTAATTGGAAAAGAATCAGAATAAATCTTTGGAATGATTTGTCTGAACTAGAGAAAGTGTCTACCAGAAAAGAATCAGGATAAACCATTGATCGATTTAAACTGAACCAGTAGAAGTCTAGAAAAGAATCAGGATAAACCTTTGGAGCCATTTATCTGACCATAGAAAGTGTCAACCGGAAAAGAATTAGGATAAACCATTGATCAATTTAAACTGAACCAACAGTAGTCTTTGAATAATCTTTAATTGGAAATAATCAGGATAAATCTTTGGAGCAATTTATCTGAACCAGAGAAAGTGTCTAACAAAAAGGAATCAGGATAAACCATTTATTAATTTAAACTGAACCAGCAGAGGTCTTGAATTATCTTTAATTGGGAAGAATCAGTATACATCTTTGGAGCGATTTATCTGAACCATAGAAAGTGTCAACCGAAAAAGAATCTGGATAAACCATTGATCGATTTAAACTAAACCACCAGAAGTCTTTGAATAATCTTTAACTGGAAAGAATCAGGATAAATCTTTGGAGCGATTTATCTGAACCAGAGAAAGTGTCTACTGGGAAGGGATCAGGATAAACCATTGATCGATTTAAACTGAACCAGCAGAGGTCTGGAAAAGAATCAGGATAAAACTTTGGAACGATTTATCTGAACCATAGAAAGTGTCTAAAGGAAAGGAATCAGGATAAACCATTGATTGATTTAAACTGAACCAGCAGAAGTCTTGAATAATCTTTAACTGGAAAGAATCAGGATAAATCTTTGGAGTGATTCATCTGAACCAGAGAAAGTTTCTACCGGAAAGGAATCAGGATAAACCACTGATCGATCTAAACTGAACCAACAGAGGTATGAAGGAAATATTCGTCATGTAGGTAGTCACCCAGTCCTGTGTCGGGAATTGATCTACAATTAATTTGTTCACGGATAGTTGTCATGTCTTGTCAAAAATTTGTTGATGATAATTTTCTGTTGATTGATCTTTCCTGAAAAGGTAAAAAGTTAGTTGTATGCAATGCCATGAAGTATGAAATGCATGGCGTAATAATGTTTCTCAAAATAAATAAGATTGTGATATATGCATTTGTGTTATCGATGCTATGATGTATGAATGCAATGTATGAACATATTAATTATTCTGCTGTAGTGTTGTTGGACTAGGAAAATAAATCCCTGACTGTTACTGGGAATGCAGAGTGTAAGTCTTAACATTTGTTGAAGTTGAAGTATGATGGATCAGTTTCCGTTATTAGAGAAATAAACTATGCTGGGTAAGGAAAACACCGTGCATTTCTTTGTGGACTTGGTGAAATCTTGCTAGGGAATCCTGAGAAGCTGGGCGACTTTCACTAGGGAATTCTTGGAGCGGTAATTGGAAACTTTGCTCCTTCGGGGATATGAGAGCACCTGATACCATTAGGCTGCATACTGGAGATACGACAGTGATCCTCTAGCAGGATGTCCTTGCTTCTTCTCTTGCTGGAGAAAGTACCTGCGAGGATTTTATGTAATGGCCTATAGATATTATCCTATTTCTTAAAGCCATTAATAATTGTATTTATATTTTCTTTTCCTTTCTTATGCGCTCATTTGTAAATGATAATTGCGTTCGAATGCATATGTTCAAAAATAATCACTGGACGTTTTTGCAAACAAAACAGGAAAGTAAAAGAAAAACAGATAGTTTTGCACTTTTAAAGGAATATCTTTGTATTAACTTGAATAAGTATTTTTGTACAAAGAGGCGAACATCGTAGTAAGAGAATGTCATTGTGAAAATTAAAATTAATACAAAGAAAGACAGCTATGTGAAATAATCCCATGGGGTTCCCATTCTGCTATAGCCTTCATGTCTCCGAGCGTCTCATTCACTTGCTGCTTTGTCCGAAGCTGATTGGTTTAATTAGTACCGTTTGAGATTGATGATTGATACTGAAGATTGGTTGCAAGGTGATCCAACGGGACATAGTCATATGCTTTAAATCCCTAACTTTTTCCTGGACCTCCCTTTTGGGTTTTCAGTCCATCGGGATAACCTTTTTTGCTCAAGCCGCCTTTTAAGGTTTTCAGCTTGTCGGGTGTATAGATTTCTTTGTTTTATCCCTAATTTTTTTCCTAGGCCAGTCAACCTAGCGGGTCTTTTTCATGCGTATTATCTTATAACTATGTTCGCGTTTACAGGGTGTGGGAGGTCGTTGCCATCCATAGTGGTTAAGATCATGGCCCCACCAGAAAATATGTTTTTGATCACAAACGATCCTTCGTATGTAGGAGTCCATTTTCCCCTAGGATCACCTTGTGGCAGTATGATACGCTTGATTACCAAGTCACCAACCTGATATACGTGATGTCTGACCTTCTTGTTAAAAGCTTTAATCATACGTTTTTGGTACATCTGGCCATGGCAGACAGCCATAAGCCTCTTCTCATTAATCAAGCTCAATTGGTCGAGTTTGAATCCATTCATCTTCATTCAACTCTACATCCCTCATGATTCTCAAAGAAGGTATCTGGACTTCAATTGGTAGGACATCTTCCATGACGTATACCAAAGAGAGAGGAGTTGCCCCTATTGATGTGCTAGTCGTGGTTAGGTAACCGTGGAGAGCAAATCGTAACATCTCTGCCAGTCCTTATAGGTCACTTTCATCTTTTGTATGATCTTCTGGATGTTTTTATTATCAGCTTCTACAATTCCATTCATCTTCGGCCGGTAAGGAGAAGAATTATAATGCTAGATCTTGAATTGCGCGCATAGTCCGGTGATCATAGTATTGTTGAGATTGGTACCATTATCTGTAATGATTCTCTCTGGAATACCATATCGATAGATAAGATTCTGTCTAATGAATCAGGCCATAACGTTCTTGGTAACAGAAGCGAATGAAGCTGCCTCGACCCATTTTATGAAGTAATCAATGACAACCAAGATGAAGCGGTGTCCATTAGAAGCTGTAGGTTTCATCTCTCCAATCATGTCAATGCCCCACATTGTGAATGGCCAAGGAGAATTCAAGATGTTTAGAGGAACCAGAGGCACATTGTTGTACCCCAAAATTTCCCCTCTCATTTTATCAAGATTTCCCCTCACCAGACTCTTTGAACTCCAGACAGGATTAGGGTTTTACTCTGCTCAAGACATCTCCTTGCACTAATGACCTAATTTAAGGTTTGAGTTTGCACAAGTATTTTTGGAATTCCAATGATCAAAGTTACTTTCATACTTCATATTAGATCTACAAGAGTGTCCATACCAAGTTTCAAGCCTTGAATCAAATTTTTACCCAGTCAATTGGACAGTTGACCTAGAAATCAATTGTATTGGGGGAAAAGTCAACTATGGCCAATTTATAGTCAAACCTCATGATTTTTTATCCACATCAACATTATAGACTCAAATGAACCATTTGATCAAGTTTGGACCACAACTCCTCAAGAAATTTGACCAGAACACCAAAAGGGCAAAATGGTCATTTTTAGGATTTTGACTGCACAAGGGCAATTTATGATTTTTGACCTAGCCAATGGAAAATTGGGTTCAAGCATGGATTCAAGGATTCAATGGCATCATCTTGACCTATTCACAAGGTTCAAAAGATCTCAATTGCATTGGATTGACAAATGAATTTCTCAGTCAACTGATCAAAATTTGACTGAACACTGAAAAGTCAAACTTTGACTTTTTGGTCAAAATCAAGTGCCAAGGGTCATTTTTCATCAAGATGTGTCAAAACATGAAACCTGTTCATCAAGAAACCCAATTTTTCAAATTAGGGTTTAAGGTTGAAAATTTTCATAACTTAGAATTTTTCTAAGTTATGAAATTTTCTTAATTTTCCCCAACTTTGCCCAACATTTTCATCATGATGCAATTGGATTCAAATCAAACTTACAACATGAAAGTTGTAGTCCCCCACAAATTCTACAACTTTGATTCACAAAGTTTTCTCAAAGTAAGCTTGGATCTCAAGTTATGATTTTTGGAACAAGGGTCCATGAAACTTTTAACTTAGTGAAATTTTGCCCTAGTTTGGGCAGGATTTTTACCCATCTTCATGACCATTTTTCACATAGTTCCACTTGGAATCTCAAATTTCATTTCAAAGATTGATTGTAGAGCATGTTGCAAGATTTCCAAAATGTCCAAGAACTCTCAAAACTCATTTATGTTTAGGGAGAATCGAAGGCTTGAAATTGGCAAAAACTCACTTTTCATCCATGGCATGTTCATATTGATACAAGTTGCAAACTCTAATCAGCTTGCTTTGTACTTGATTACAGGTCTCAAAACCATTTCATACTTAATAATTAAATTCAAATCCATTGGTCTAAGGCTTTGTTTTGGTCATTAGAGGATTGCACACAAGATTAATCTTTAAATAGAAAAAGCAACATTACCATTTTTGCTTAAATCTTGCTTTATGTCAAAACTGCATCCTTGAGCATTGAGCCATATCTTGTGCAGCAAATCAAATCCACCAACTTGAGGGGCCAAGGGCATAGTGTGAAAGCTGATAGATAGCCTGTACATGCTGGTCTTACATCACTTGTCCACTTTTGCTTCATATACAAGAAAGATATCAAATACACTACAACTTACACGTTTGTTAGAAAAAAAACCTTGGCAAGCATTTGGAACAAGTTTCTCACATCCCTTGGAGCGAAAAACACGAGCCTTTGAGCCCTCAAACCTCCCATAGTACAAAATCATCCTCACTTGGCAAAACAGGGCATTCCCTGCAGTTTGATTTCCATATCACAAATCCCTCGTGCGTTTTCCCTCAAACTGTTTCAAACACATTCCACATAACCCATCCAAGCTATTCTAACCGTTAAACACTGACTGTAACTCCATTTACAAGGTTTTCCATTTTTTATTTCAGCTTGTGCAGGTTGAGTTCTATAGGCTTGTTAAATTACATTCAAGGAAAGCTAGGAATTGAGGAAGGTCAGGGAAAGTTCAAGCAAGCTCCCAAACATCTCAGGCCTCATTGAAAAGCTCCACATTGCCATACACGAAGTCAAGTGAAACAGGTTTTTGTCAACTTCCTATCTCTCTATTTAGGAATAATTAGGCTTAGGTTTGTGAATAAAAAATGTAGTATTCATAGCCATGAAGCTGTACATATGCTCATTTTTCATTTTAGTTAAGCATGCTAAGAGAATTTGATCCATGAACTTCCTGAAAAAATTAGGTTAGGATTTAGGGCCAGAGAAATTCTCTCTGGTCTTTGAGAGTTAGAATGAGTTCTTTACATGGTTGGATTCGTCTTGAAAAATGCTACAACTTTGATGTTATGGGTTTTTGCATTAGAGCACGTATGCAGGTTGTTCGTGTTTGAAACCAGGCGCGCGAAATTTTGAAGACAAAGGTTGAAGATGAAGTCTGTTGGGCTGGACTTGGTCCTGGCTCACTATAGACACCCCCCTTTTACTGAATACACCTCCCTGGCCCAATTTCTTTACATTTTTATATTTTTGTATTTATTTTTTATTTCTGATTTTATTTTATATTTTCCAAACATAAAAATACCCAAAAATATTTTTATAAATTTTCACATTTATTTTTATTATTTTATTATTTTTTTAGACATGAAATAATTATTAAGTAGTATATACTTTTATTTTATTTAATAAAAAAACTTATAAACATTATAGAAATATTATATAATTATTTTTTTATCATTTATACCTATAAAATAATATTTTTTCTCATATACTATTATTTATCTAATATTTGTGTATATTTATATTTTATTTTTTGTATATAAAATAATTAATATAATATATATTATCTTAAAACAAAAAACTAGGGTTTCCACCCTTATTAAAAATAATACTATTTTTATTATTATTATATTTTTTACACTTGAATATATTTTTATTTTTATTGTGCATAAATAAATAATATTAATAAATATACTTACTTAAAGAAAATTAGGGTTTTTACCCTTAATTAATAAAATAAAAATAATCTTTTTATTTCTTTCTTTTTACATTAAATATTTTTACATACATAAAAAATAAACAAAAACATTTTTACATATTCATAATATTTTGTATATTTATTTAATTTGTTTATTTAAATATTATTCATTTATTATTTATGTCATTGATTCAATTTGAATGTAATAGTAGAATTAGGGTTTTAATTTCTTGCCAAATAATCCCCATTCAAAAATTGTATCCCCCTCCCCATAATCATGTTGTAATAGTGGTAGATTTACTTTTTACGCATTTATGCTTCCAATTATGCCATGACTAGAGATTAGGGTTTGTATGCAAAAAATCCAAAATCAAACAAGTAGCTTGACCAATACAAAGACAAAAAGCATGTAAAATGACAACACAATGCACACTTGCACCCTTAGGGTTTCATCCACTTGTTGCCTTTAAAAATTGGCCATGTTATGCATGTTGAGTATCTTTGGAAAAACAAAAACAAAACAAAAGATCATAGTCCCTCGATGATGCTATCTTGGCTGCCTATATAAAAATGATCTAGTCCCTCAAAATTGCTAAAGATACTTGGCAATATTTCTATCATGGTCAATACGATGACCCACGCCTGTCCCGTTTAACATCCTAATACAAGGTTGTTTACCAAATGCAATGGTAAAACAACATTGTCAAAAGGGTTAAAAATGTGTAGAAAATACCTTTGAGTAAAATAGGGTAGATAGCTCTTAGTTACTTGATAAAAAAAACTTGCAAAATATCCTTGCTATTTTCAAACACACCTCACAACACAATTTCAAAACATTTCCCAAAAACAAACTTTCAAACTTTCACAACATTGAAACATCTTTTCAAAAGACAAATACACCTTTGTATATATTCAAACAAGAATCATTACAAAGTTTGCCACAACGATGGCCTCTTTTCAAAATATTTTCAAAACCACACACAAAATCACCATTTCAAACAATTGAAAAGAAAAAGCAAGTGATCTAAACAAGTAACTAAGAGCCCATGGATAACCATGGATGAAAAGGGTGCTTGCACCTTCCCTTTTCATAATCTACTCCCCGAACCCAAGAAAACATCTCAAAGGTCTTTCCTGTGATTTTTGACCTTTCCTTTGGATAAAATAAAAATTCAGTGGTGACTCTTGCTAAACCGAAACATTTGCGAACACAAACGCAAAACCTCAAGTCAGTTCTCCCACCGTATCACAAAACTGGCGACTCTGTTGGGGACATATTTAAAAGTGAAGTAACCTTAGGGTTTAGATCACCTTTACATGCTTATCTTGTTTGCTTTGATTGCTTTACATTTGGATCTCTTGTTTGTGTTTAAATCCTCCACCCAGATTTGGGAAACATTCATAGGTAAATAGCAATACATTGTGGAAACTGTGCGGGGTATACCGACATGGTTGAAGCAATAGCTATATTAGTGCGACATATTTGTGGGTACCGGTAGCCTTTGATTCAATCAAAGAGAATACGGGGCCGCTGAGTGATGCCGTGAAGCACTAATGAACTTTTAGAACCTTACTTGACCATCTTGGCCTTATTAGGGGTAGTGAGATGACCGACTTTGGTGCAGTCCGAAGTTGGCAGATACTCGATACTACACTCATTGAGGGTTATTTTCTTGGAATATTTCGGTCTTCAGTTAAGTGGCTAAACTGAAACAATGAACAGAAAATAATCCAGTGATATTGAGCTCCTTAGAACCCGGGTACTATTTATAGGACAGGTTGAGCCAACTAACTTCAAGAGGGTACTTACCTATGAAACCCCATGCAAGCCTGAAACTAGCAATCTTGTGTGACTTGCTTGTACATATACTTGTGCATAACATCATGGACATCATGAGCACCATATGCATCCACTAACCATTTCAAGGGTTTGAATCTTCATCTTTGTTCTTGTTTTGTAGGTCATGGAATCACTCCGCAGGAAAACTGTTCAGGTCAAACTTGTGAGAATCCCTCCTCAACTCAAGGAGCTTACTTCCAAGATTCCAGAAAATTCTCTATTCAGTGAAAGACATGGTAGACTTCTCAACTTGGTCAACTCCAACATTGAAGAAGACATAGTGAAAGTTCTCTTCCAGTTCTTTGACCCCCTACACCATTGCTTTACATTTCCTGATTACCAACTAGTGCCTACTTTGTAGGAATTTTCTCAACTCTTGAGGATTCATATTCTCCATCAACTACCCTACAATGGTACAGAAAGAGAACCAAATCCTGAAGATGTTGCTCAAGCCTTGCACTTGCAACCATCTGATATCAAAGGTCATTGGGAAACCAAAAGTGGTGTCAAGGGTTTCTTGGTAAAGTTTCTGTTTGAGAAGGCACAAGACTGCTGGAATTCTCTAGATCTACAAGCTTTTGAGGAGATTATAGAACTTCTCATCTATGGGTTGGTCTTGTTCCCAAACCCTGATCAACTTATAGATGTGAATGTTGTCAAGATTTTCATATCTCGGAATCCTGTGCCTACATTGCTTGGGGACATCTTACACTCATTTCACACATTAACAATGAGTAAAAGAAGTGTTCTCATGTGTTGTACCCCTCTTCTAGCAAGGTGGTTTATTTCTCACCTTCCCCAATCAGTTTTGAAGAATGAGCAGGGTTTAAGGTGGTCACAACGGTTGATGACTCTTACCCATTCTGATGTTCATTGGTGTTCTCGGTCCAGAGAAAATGTCATCATCATTGATCGTTGTGGAGAATTCCCTAATGTCCCACTACTTGGCATTAGGGGAGGCATTACCTACAACCCCTGTTTAGCTCTGAGACAATTTGGGTATGCCCGAAGGGATGACCCTCATGACATGCTAATTCCAGACTTGGTTTTTGACTTCAATAATGACGCTCAAGGACTTCGATAAAGGTTTATCAGAGCTTTGAGGATGCCTAACAAAGTGGACAGTAAGACACTGGGACACAAGAATTCCATCCCCCTTGAGCCTTACCTCAAGTGGGTACGAACCCGCGCCCAGAGTCTTATGATGCCTTACCCCCACATTCTGCCTATGATCAAAGAGCCTGTTATAGAAGGAGAGGTTCCATACACCCTCCTACATCCAGACATGCCAACATCATTGGAGGATTTGCAAAAGAGTTGGATACAGCTCAAGGAAGAACGAAATACTTTTGAAGCCAGTTTCTACGCCAGTGAGAAGAAGGTTTTGGAAATTACCCGTCAACTCCATGAAGAGAAGAATCTCAACACTTACATCGCACCAAAGAGGATGCGCAAAGTCTTTTTACATTAAGAATTTTGTAATATTTTGCCCATGGGGCATTTATGTACTAACAAATTTCTTCTTATTAATATGATGTGTGTTCTTTTTGTTTACAACAAATTTGAATTTCTGAATCCTTGAATGCATTACATGAATACACATCATTCATCATATGCATAAACAGGTCTTGACAACAAGTTTCCTTATTTTTCTGTTGTTTATTTCAGCAAGATGGATATAGAGCAGACGGTCAAAGATCTGCAAGCACAGAATTCGCAATTCCAACAACTCCTCATGACCTTGGCAAAGGGTCAAGAGGACCTTAAAGCACTGTTAGAGAAGGAAAAGGAAAAAGAAAAGAAGAAAAAGAAAAGAATTGGTGTGGCCACTATGGGAAGAAGATTTGACAGCCAAGCTAGGAGAGTTCTGGATTTCCCCTCGACGTCTGATGAAGGGGTTGGTAAAGGTAAAGGAACTACGGTACCTTCCGAGTCTGAAGCTGAAGTGGAAGAAGAAGAGGAGGAGGAAGATTACTCTGAGCAGCAGTATCCTCCTCCGGGCGATAAGTATAAGAATCTAGAGGATCGGCTGGCAGCCATGGAGGTACAAAGAGTACTTAGGTTGGATTTCGAAGAACTAGGGTTGGTTGCTGGGATCGTCATTCCCCCCAAGGTTAAATTTCCTACATTTTCTAAATATGAAGGTTTGTCCTGTCTGAAGATGCATCTGCGGTCCTACCTCAGGAAGATCCAACCTCACTCTTCTGATAAGGACCTGTGGGTCCACTTTTTTCAAGATAGTTTGTCGGGTACGCAACTAGACTGGTTTTATCAACTTGAGAGATCTGATGTTCATAACTGAGAGGATTTGGCTGCTGCTTTCTATCGACAATACCAATATAATGCAGATTTAGCGCCTACTCGTACTCAACTACAGAGTATGGGTATGGTCTCTAATGAGGGATTTAAGAAGTATGCCCAGAAGTGGCGGGATTTGGATGGAAGGGTGCAGCCACCATTGTCGGATAGAGAGCTGGTTGATATGTTTTTGGGGACCCTGTCAGGTCCATTCTTTATTCACTTGATCGGGAGCTCATCTGCAGGGTTCACCGAATTAATTCTGACAGGTGAAAGGGTCGAAGCTGGCATTAAGAGCGGTAAAATTCAGAAGGATACCTCTGCTTCCACTGCTATCAAGAAGACCTTCCCAGCCAAGAAGGAAGTTTCTGCTGTTTACACCCAGAGAAATCAAGGGAGAATGGAGCGCCGACCAGCGGTGGGGGCTGTGATGATCCAGAACTCCTCAGCCGATCAACCTCGAAGCGGTCAACCCAGAGCTAACCAGCAAAGGGTAGAAAGGCCACAACGGCAGTTCACCCGGATCAATATTACACCTGCTCAGGTCCTCCCTCATCTGTTAAAGTTAAACCTTACCAACTTGAAAGAAGCGCCGAAAAACCCAAATACCTCTTCTCCCTATTATCATTCAAATGCAAAGTGTGCATATCATTCGGACAGTGTGGGGCACGACACCAACAACTGTTGGGCCCTTAAAAACAAGATCCAAGATTTAATAGATGCCAAGGAAGTAGAGTTTGATGCCCCCGAAAAACCTAATGTAATATCCGCTCCTATGCCAAAACATGGTCATAATGTCCATGCTATTGTAGAAGATCTTCATGTTACCGTTGTGGATGACTTAATGACTCTGTTGCCAATGATTAAGATGAATTTGTTGAAAGCCGGGATTTTCCCGGGCTGTGAAAAAGATTATTACCTTTGTTCGACCTTGCAATCCGACTGTCCGCTGTTGAAGTCAGACATCCAACGCCTGATGGATACTCAAGAGATCCTCTTTCAGAAAACTCATGTTGCTACTATTAATCATGTTACTCCGGTTACTCCAATCAATGATGTTGCTATAATCACCATTTACGACAATCTTTCCAAGACCTACAAAAGGCCTGTTAAGATTACACCCGATCCAAAGTTTGTAGCGCTGAAGATTACCATGCCCGGGCCTATCCCATATAAGTCCAACAAGACAATACCGCGGAATTATGGAGGATAGATCTTCTACCACGGTGTTAAGCAGATCGAATCAGTCGAAGAAAGCTCCAATGAAGAGACTCCTGATGTCGGGAATATTGCGGGGACAAGTAAGACCACTCGTAGCGGAAGAATCTTCTCTCCGGAGATTGCTCCTCCATGGGCAGTCTTCGGACCCTCAAGTGCTCCTGTGCCTGTCAAGATATATGTGTGAAGTCTAGTTATTGATGAAATTGTTACTCCCGAAGCTATACCCTCTGCTGTTACTGCTAATAAAGGTAAGGGGATCCAAGAAGTGCCCGTCAGGACGAGGGCTCAGACTTTGGTTATCCCCGAGACCACCCAAAAGGAAATGGAGGAGATTTTAAAGATAATTAAGAAGAGTGACTATGATGTCATAGAGCAGCTGGGGCAAACTCCTTCAAAAATATCTATGTTGGCTCTATTGCTATGCTCCGAGGCTCATGCCAAAGCCTCGATCAAATTCCTGAAGACGGAGCACGTGCCTCAAGAAACTTCTGCGGATTAGTTTCAAGAGTGTGTAGCCAGCCTTACAGCCGACAATGGTCTTGGCTTCTCTGACGCTGATCTAACATCTAAGGGAAGAAATCATAATGATGCGCTGCATGTCTCGGCAGAATGCAGAGGGACCACTCTTGCTCACGTTCTGGTAGATACTGGTTCTTCTTTAAATGTCCTACCAAAGAAAGCATTGGACAGATTGGACTGTGAAGGTTTGACCCTAAAGCCCAGTAATATCGTTGTTAGAGCCTTTGACGTTTCTAAGCAGATGGTTCACGGAGAAGTGGACATCCCAATTAAAGTGGGTATGAAATTTTTCAAATCTACATTTTATGTGATGTACATTCGTCCTTCATATTCATGCTTGTTGGGAAGGCCATGGATCCACAACGCTGGGGCAGTCACTTCTACTCTACACCAAATACTAAAATATCTAGTCCAGGGTAAAATCATAATAGTTAATGGTGAGGAGGAGTATATGATAATCCACCTTAACTCTTTCCGCTACATGGAGTTAGATGGTGAATTCATAGAAACACCTTTCCAACACTTTGAAGAGGTTTCTCTTGAAGTTGCGGTAGCCAAGACAATGACTGATGTGCCCATCATTACCAAACCTGTGTCCTGGATGTCATCCCTTAAAGATGTCGAGGCTGTAGTCAAGGAAGGAGGAAGCATAGTATGGGGTCAACTGCCAGATTTTCCTTACAAAACAGATAAGTTCGGTATGGGTTTCACTGCTGCTAGCCAGAAAGTTGTGCGTCGCTCCCGGGCTGGAGGACCGCCACTGAAAATCACTCATCATGGAGTTCATGCCTTAGAAGATGATGAAGACGAAAGCACTTTTGAAGACTGGATCTTTCCAACTATTGAAGGAGGACTGAACAACTGGGAGGAGAAAGACTTTGTTCCCATTACTTTCATCAATCAGTAATTTATCTTTTGAACATTTCCTGTTTGGTCTGTAATAATTATTAAACAATTCGTACACTCTTTTCGCCTTATGCCTTACCCGGGGCATATAGGTCCATTTGTAAGGGTTTTGATTCTTCATTTTCATATGCCATTTTTAATGAATCATGGATGTTTTCATATATAAACTTTTGTGTTCATTTTCTTTCTTTTTACATTTTATTTTGTTTAAAGGTGGCTATCCCTTACACACACCCATACTCACAAAATGCAGGTACCCATCCACTCCGGATTCCATGGGTAACAATTCTGCTATGGCCTTCAGTGACTCTGAAGATCTGGTCAATCATGCCGAATACGAAGGTTATGAAGACTGTGAAGTGCCTGGAGAGTTGGCTAGACTTTTGCAACAGGAAGAAAGGGCTATTCTGCCCCATGAAGAGTTGTTAGAGACTATCAATTTAGGTACTGTCGAAGACAGAAAAGAGGTTAAAGTGGGTTCCAACCTGGAGCCAAATGTCAAAAAACGCTTAGTTCAACTGTTGAATGAATATGTTAAGATCTTCGCCTGGTCCTATGAAGACATGCCGGGACTGGATACAGATATTGTGGTTCACCATCGCCCCACAAGAGAAGACTGTCCACCAATCAAGCAGAAAGTTCGCCGAATGAGGCCCGATATGTCTGAGAAGAACAAAGCTGAAGTGATGAAGCAGTTCAATGCTGGCTTTCTTGCTGTTACTTCCTATCCATAATGGGTTGCTAACATTGTGCCCGTGCCTAAGAAGGACGGCAAAGTCAGAATGTGTGTGGACTATAGAGACTTAAATAGGGCTATCCCTAAAGATGACTTCCCAATACCGCACATTGGCATCTTGGTTGACAATATAGCTCAACACAAGGAATTCTCCTTCATGGACGGATTTTCAGGGTACAACCAGATCAAAATGGCCCCCGAAGACATGGAGAAGACTACTTTTGTTACGCAGTGTGGTACCTTCTGCTATAAAGTGATGCCATTCGGAATGAAGAATGTCGGGGCAACCTATCAGCGAGCCATGGTAGCTTTGTTTCATGACATGATACATCATGAGATCGAGGTCTATGTAGACAACATGATAGCCCGTTCACAAACAAAAGAAGAACACCTTGACCATCTGCAAAAGCTGTTTGTCAGGTTAAGGGAATATAAACTCAGACTGAACCCTAGCAAGTGCACTTTCGGAGTCAGGTCCAGTAAACTCTTGGGATTCATCGTCGGCAACAAAGGCATTGAGGTCGATCCTTCCAAAGTCAAAGCTATACAAGAAATGCCTGCCCCTCGCACTGAGAAAGAGGTCAGAGGTTTCTTGGGACGCCTAAACTACATTGCAAGATTCATTTCTCACCTAACATCTACCTGTGAGCCAATCTTCAAGCTGTTGAAGAAAGATCAGGTGGTTGAATAGAATGATGACTGTCAAGTTGCTTTTGATAAAATCAAGGAGTATTTACTGGAACCTCCTATCTTGATGCCACCCGTCGAAGGAAGGCCTTTAATCATGTATGTAATTGTCTTATATAATTCAATGAGGTGTGTACTAGGCCAACATAACGAGTCTGGCCGAAAAGAGCATGACATTTATTACCTTAGCAAAAAGTTTACCGACTGTGAGACTCGCTACTCACTGCTCGAGAAAACTTGCTGCGCTTTGGTATGGGCTGCTCGCCGGCTAAGGCAGTATATGTTGACACATACCACTCTGTTGATTTCTAAAATGGATCCGATCAAATACATCTTCGAGAAGCCTGCTCTGTCCGGAAGAATCACTAGATGGCAGATGATCCTCACCGAATATGATATACAGTACACGACCCAAAAAGCTATAAAGGGGAGTGTGCTAGCCGATCATCTGGCTCATCAAGCTGTCGAAGATTACCAATCTATGAGGTTCGACTTTCCCGACGAGGATATCATGACTTTGAGAAACATTGAAGAAAACAGACTGTATGACGGACCTGAACAAGGATCCCGATGGACTATGTACTTTGATGGTGCCTCCAACGCACTTGGGAACGGAATCGGCATGATACTTATCTCTCCATAAGGTTACCATACACCTTTCACTGCTAGACTCTGCTTCAGCTGCACCAACAACATGGCCGAGTATGAAGCTTGTATCTTTGGTCTCAAGGCTGCTATTGACTTGGGAATCAAATCTTTGGTTGTATTTGGGAACTCAGCTTTGGTTATCAGTCAAATCAAAGGAGAGTGGGATACTAAGCACCCTAACCTCATCCCTTACGAAGAAAACGTTCTGAAATTGTTACCACACTTCGAGCAGATTACTTTCGAGCACTTCCCGCGAGAAGAGAACCAGCTAGCAGATGCGCTAGCTACAATGTCATCCATGTTTAAACTTAACTGGGATAATAAGGCACCTCAAATCACCATTGAACGAATGGACGAACCTGCACATTGTCACGAGATTAATACCGAAGAAGTGGTGGACCGACCTTGGTTTCATGACGTCAAAAGGTATCTCGAAGCACAAGAGTACCCTGAAGGAGCTTCAGTCAACGAGAAAAAGTTCTTAAGGAGGTTCGCTGCCAAGTTCTTTCTGAGCAATAGTATCCTATACAAGCGCAATCTTGATTGTGTCCTACTCCAATGTGTGGACAAGGGTGAAGCTGAGAAGATTATGGTTGAACTACACAATGGCACCTTTGGCACCCACTTGAGCGGTCATATGATGGCCAAGAAGATTCTACGGGCAGGCTACTACTGGTCTACAATGCAAGCTGATTGTCATCAACATTCCCGTACTTGTCACAAATGCCAAATCTATGCTGACAAGGTACATATTCCCCCAGTTCCTCTCAATGTCTTAACAGCTCCTTGGCCATTCGTGATGTGGGGAATCGACATGATTGGAGAGATCAAGCCTACAACATCCAATGGACACCGTTTCATCCTGGTGGCCATTGATTACTTTACCAAATGGGTCGAAGCATCTTCCTTTGCCTCCGTTATAAAGAATGTGGTTGCCGACTTCATCAAGCAGAACCTCATATGCCGCTATGGTATCCCCGACAGGATCATCATTGACAATGGTACAAATTTGAACAACACTATGATCACCGCTCTATGCGAGCAGTTCAAGATTCAACATCACAATTCATCTCCCTATCGGCCTAAGATGAAGGGTGTTGTCGA
Organism: Vicia faba; assembly: GCA_948472305.1. NCBI lineage: Eukaryota > Viridiplantae > Streptophyta > Magnoliopsida > Fabales > Fabaceae > Vicia > Vicia faba. The sequence continues at coordinate 259,262,453 of OX451737.1, read as the reverse complement.
AGTTGCGAACAAAAATATAAAAAAGATCAAACAAAAGATGACAGTCACCTACAAGGACTGGCATGAGATGTTACCATTTGCTCTACACGGGTACCGTACCACGACACACACTTCAATTGGGGCAACCCCCTTTTCTTTGGTATATGGCATGGAAGCTGTTTTACCTATGGAAGTTCAGATTCCTTCCTTGAGAATCATGAAGGATGATGGTTTGAGTGAAGACGATTGGATTCATACCCGGCTTGATCAACTTAACATGGTTGACGAGAAGCGACTTACTGCTGTTTGCCATGGTCAGGCGTATCAGAAACGTATGATCAAGGCCTTCAATAAGAAAGTCAAGAGACAAGTGTATCAAGTCGGGGACCTTGTAATGAAGCGAATCATCTTGCCGTAAAGTGATCCCAAGGGCAAATGGACTCCTACTTATGAAGGACCATTTATGATCAAAAACATCTTTTCTGGTGGGGTAATGATTCTGACCACCATGGACGGCGATGATCTGCCGCACCATGCAAACACAGACATAGTCAAAAGATACTACGCATAAAACAACCCGACAAGTTGAAAACCCGAAAGGGCGACTTGGGCAAAAAAGGGTTTCCCGATGGATCGAAAACCCGAAAGGGAGGTCCAGGAAAAAGTTAGGGAATTAAAGCGTATGACTATGTCTCGTCAGATCACTTTAAGGACAATCTCTTCACAGGCAAGCTCCAAGCTTCTGATCAATCCAATCATCTGCGGACGAAGCAACGAATGGACAAGATACTCAGAGTTATGAAGGCTATAGCAGAATGGGAACCCCATGAAATCGTTACACATAGCCATCTTACTTTGTATAAAAAGTTTCTCATTTTTTACGATAACATTCTCTTACTAGGATGTCTATCTCCTTTGTACAAAATACTTACACAAAGTTAATATACAGATACTTCAAAGTGCAGAAATTTGTTTGCCTTTTTTCTTTACACTTGTGTTTTATTTGAAAACGTCCAATGATTTATTAAATGAGCATATGCATTTGAATATAATCACTGCTTGCAAATAAAACAAAATGAGAAATAATAATTACTGATAGGTTGAAAGTATAGGAGAAGGTCTTTAAGCTCTTCCAGAGGAAATCCCCTGCAGTACATCATCTATATCCTCAACAGGGTTGAAGCTTCGAAATGCATATCCCCCGCGGAGTTAAGTTTCAAAATCCCCATCAGAATTGAGATTCCAAACTCCCAATCCCCAGCGGAACCAGAAAACTTTGAACTACAAACCCTCATCAAAGATAAAACTTTATTCCCTAATGGAGTCCAAAACTTCAACCTCTAAACCACAGTGGAAATCATCCGGCTTCTCCAAATCCTCCAGCAAGTTATCTTAAAACCTGGAAATCAACCAGATAACAGTTAACTTTTGTTTTATCCCCAACCAAGGATAATTCCCCAGAAGATTGGCATACTCCCAAGCTCCTGATAAACTTAACAGAATGAAGATTCTAATTCTTAAAACCCCAGAAGATTGGCATACTCCCAAGCTCCTGATAACCTTAACAGAATGAAGATTCTCATTCTTAAAACCCTAGAAGATTGGCACACTCCCAAGCTCCTGATACCCTTAACAGAATGAAGATTATCATTCTTAAAACCCCAGAAGATTGGCACACTCCTAAGCTCCTGATACCCTTAACAGAATGAAGATTCTCATTCTTAAAACCCCAGAAGATTGGTATACACCCAACCTCCTGACCCAAGCGCCTGAATGAAGATTCTCATTCTTGCTTCCTCAATAGATTGACATACAACCCAAGCTTTTGAAAACTCTCCAACATGATAAGCATTCTCCCCACAGAGTTGTTTCCCAGCAGAACGAAGATTCTTGTTCTCATTTCTCCAGTTGAAGCCTCCCAGGTTTTAATTCCCCAGTAGAGATCGTCAGAGTTTTCCTTATTCCCCAGGAAAGTCATGAAGGATTCTCAATTCCCCGCAGAAGTCGTCAAAGCTCTTGTTAATCCCCAGCAGTAGTCCAAAGGATTTCTCAGTCTCAGCAATCAAAGGTTTTGAATCTCCAGCAGCAATCAAGGGTTTATTTTCCCCGGCAGCAGTCAAAGATTTCATTATCTCCAGCTATCAAGGATTTATTTTCCTCAGCAAGACAGCTAATCGGCTTACATACGCATCCATTACATTCACATATCATAAACATTAATAAAGCATATTTTATTGCATCATACATGTCATGAAACATAACATTATGTGTTTTAGCTAACATATTACCTTTTTTAGGATAAGATTAAAAGCTACCTCTATCAAATATTCAAAGATCTCAAATACAGTACGGATACAGTATTTTAGGTCTCGTATTTCAGATACAGTATAGATACACCCCAGACACGGTGGTCATTCTACTAATCATTCAGACTTCAACAGTCAAATACATACTAAGATATGCTCCAGACACGGACGCCATTCCTTTGCTCATAAAAATCAAATCTCCATATTCAACTCAGATACGTTCCAGATATAGATACAATTCTGACATTCATTTTCCTAATTATCAACAAATAAGTCTTGGATGGAATCTTTAAGCCCATATCAAGCAAGATTCTACCATCTCCAAATGGCATCTTTATGTCCATTCCCTCGGCTACATTTTGACGAGTGCAAATTTACGGGCACTCTAGTGTCCAATCATATTTTATCTTCGAGTCACGAAAGGCAAACTCACCAATCTAACTCTTCAGGTTCAAGAGGATTGAACAGGGGCAGCTGTTGTACCCCAAAATTTTCCATCTCATTTTATCAAGATTTCCCCTCACCAGACTCTTTGAACTCCAGACAGGATTAGGGTTTTACTCTACTCAAGACATCTCCTTGCACTGATGACCTAATTTAGGGTTTGATTTTGCACAAGGATTTTTGGACTTCCAATGATCAAAGTTACTTTCATACTTCATATTGGATCTACAAGAGTGTCCATACCAAGTTTCAAGCCTTGAATCAAATTTGTACCTAGTCAATTGGACAGTTGACCTAGAAATCAATTGTATTGGAGAAAAAATCAACTATGGCCAATTTATAGTCAAACCTCATGATTTTTGATCCACATCAACATTATAGACTCACATGAACCATTTGATCAATTTGGACCACAACTCCTCAAGAAATTTGATCAGAACACCAAAAGGGCAGAATGGTCATTTTTAGGGTTTTGACTACACAAGGGCAATTTCTGATTTTTGACCTAGCCAATGGAAAATTGGGTTCAAGCATGGATTCAAGGACTCAATGGCATCATCTGGACATATTCACAAGGTTCAAAAGATCTCAATTGCATTGGATTGACAGATGAATTTCTCAGTCAACTGATCAAAATTTGACTAAACACTGAAAAGTCAAACTTTGACTTTTTGGTCAAAATCAAGTGCCAGGGGTCATTTTTCATCAAGATGTGTCAAAACATGAAACTTGTTCATCAAGAAACCCAATTTGGAAAATTAGGGTTTAAGGTTGAAAAATTTCATAACTTAGAATTTTTCTAAGTTATGAAATTTTCTTAATTTTCCCCAACTTTGCCCAACATTTTCATCATGATGCAATTGGATTCAAACAAAACTTACAACATGAAAGTTATAGTCCCCCACAAAGTCTACAACTTTGATTCACAAAGTTTTCTCAAAGGAAACTTGGATCTCAAGTTATGATTTTTGGAACAAGGGTCCATGAAACTTTTAACTTAATGAAATTTTGCCCTAGTTTGGGCAGGATTTTTACCCATCTTCATGACCATTTTTCACATAGTTCCACTTGGAATCTCAAATTTCATTTCAAAGATTGATTGTAGATCATGTTGCAAGCTTTCCAAAATGTCCAAGAACTCTCCAAACTCATTTATGGTTATGGAGAATCGAAGGCTTGAAGTTCGCAAAAACTCACTTTTCATCCATGGCATGTTCATATTGATACAAGTTGCAAACTCTAATCAGCTTGCTTTGTACTTGATTACAGGTCTCAAAACCATTCCATACTCAATAATTAAATGGAAATCCATTGTTCTAAGGCTTTGTTTTGGTCATTAGAGGATTTCACACAAGATTAATCTTTAAATAGAAAAAGCAACATTACCATTTTTGCTTAAATCTTGCTTTATGTCAAAACTGCATCCTTGAGCATTGAGCCATATCTTGTGCAGCAAATCAAATCCACCAACTTGAGGGGCCAAGGGCATAGTGTGCAATCTGATAGATAGCATGTACAGGCTGGTCTTACATCACTTGTCCACTTTTGCTTCATATACAAGAAAGATATCAAATACACTACAACTTACACATTTGTTAGAAAAAAAACCTTGGCAAGCATTTGGAACAAGTTTCTCACATCCCTTGGAGCCAGAAACACGAGCTTTTGAGCCCTCAAACCTCCCATAGTACAAAATCATCCTCACTTGGCAAAACAGGGCACTCCCTGCAGTTTGATTTACATAGCACAAATCCCTCGTGGGTTTTGCCTCAAACTGGTTCAAACACATTCCACATAACCCATCCAAGCTATCCCAACCCTTAAACACTGACTGTAACTCCATTTACAAGGTTTGCCATTTTTGATTTCAGCTTGTGCAGGTTGAGTTCTATAGGCTTGTTCAAGCACATTCAAGGCAAGCTAGGAATTGGGGAAGGTCAGGGGAAGTTCAAGCAAGCTCCCAAACATCTCAGGCCTCATTGAAAAGCTCCACATTGCCATACACGAAGTCAACTGAAACAGGTTTTTGTCAACTTCCTATCTCTCTAATTAGGAATAATTAGGCTTAGGTTTGTGAATAAAAAATGTAGTATTCATAGCCATGAAGCTGTACATATGCTCAGTTTTCATTTTAGTTAAGCATGCTAAGAGAATTTGATCCATGAACTTCCTGAAAATATTAGGTTAAGATTTAGGGCCAGAGAAATTATCTCTGGTCTTTGAGAGTTAGAATGAATTCTTTACATGGTTGGATTCGTCTTGAAAAATTCTACAACTTTGATGTTATGGGTTTTTGCATTAGGGCACATATGCAGATTGTTCGTGTTTGAAACCAGGCGCACGAAATTTTGAAGACAGAGGTTGAAGATGAAGTCTGTTGGGTTGGGCTTGGTCCTGGCTCACTATTGACACCCCCCTTTTACTGAATACAGCTCCCTGGCCCAATTTCTTTACATTTTTATATTTTTGTATTTATTTTTTATTTCTGATTTTATTTTATATTTTTCAAACATAAAAATACCCAAAAATATTTTTATAAATTTTCACATTTATTTTTATTATTTTATTATTTTATTATTATTTTAGACATGAAAATAGTTATTAAGTAGTATATACTTTTATTTTATTTAATAAAAAAACTTATAAACATTATAGAAATATTATATATATATTTTTTTTATCATTTATACCTATAAAATAATATTTTTTTCTCATATACTATTATTTATCTAATATTTGTGTATATTTATATTTTATTTTTTGTATATAAAATAATTAATATAATATATATTATCTTAAAACAAAAAACTAGGGTTTCCACCCTTATTAAAATAATACTCTTTTTTTTATTATTATATTTTTTACACTTGAATATATTTTTATTTTTATTGTGCATAAATAAATAATATTAATAAATATACTTACTTAAAGAAAATTAGGGTTTTACCCTTAATTAATAAAATAAAAATAATCTTTTTATTTCTTTCTTTTTACATAAATATTTTTACATACATAAAAAATAAACAAAAACATTTTTTCATATTCATAATATTTTGTATATTTATTTAATTTGTTTATTTAAATATTATTCATTTATTATTTATGCCATTGATTCAATTTGGATGTAATAGTAAAATTAGGGTTTTAATTTCTTGCCAAATAATCCCCATTCAAAAATTGTATCCCCCTCCCCATAATCATGTTGTAATAGTGGTAGATTTACTTTTTACGCATTTATGCTTCCAATTATGCCATGACTAGAGATTAGGGTTTGTATGCAAAAAATCCAAAATCAAACAAGTAGCTTGACCAATACAAAGACAAAAAGCATGTAAAGTGACAACACAATGCACACTTGCACCCTTAGGGTTTCATCCACTTGTTGCCTTTAAAAATTGGCCATGTTATGCATGTTGAGTATCTTTGGCAAAACAAAAACAAAACAAAAGATCATAGTCCCTCGATGACGCTATCTTGGCTGCCTATATAAAAATGATCTAGTCCCTCAAAATTGCTAAAGATACTTTGCAATATTTCTATCATGGTCAATACAATGACCTGCGCCTGTCCCGTTTAACATCCTAATACAAGGTTGTTTACCAAATGCAATGGTAAAACAACACTGTCAAAAGGGTTAAAAATGTGTAGAAAATACCTTTGGGTAAAATAGGGTAGATAGCTCTTAGTTACTTGATCAAAAAAGCTTGCAAAATATCCTTGCTATTTTCAAACACACCTCACAACACAATTTTAAAACATTTCCCAAAAACAAACTTTCAAACTTTCAAAACATTGAAACATCTTTTCAAAATACAAAAACACCTTTGTATATATTCAAACAAGAATCATTACAAAGGTTGCCACAACGATGGCCTCTTTTCAAAACATTTTCAAAACCACACACAAAAGCACCATTTCAAACAATTGAAAAGCAAAAGCAAGTGATCTAAACAAGTAACTAAGAGCCCATGGATAACCATGGATGAAAAGGGTGCTTGCACCTTCCCTTTTCTTAATCTACTCCCTGAACCCAAGAAAACATCTCAAAGGTCTTTCCTGTGCTTTTTGACCTTTCCATTGGATAAAATAAAAAGTCGGTGGCGACTCTTGCTAAATCGAAACATTTGCGAACACAAACACAAAATATCAAGTCAGTTCTCTCACCGTATCACACACATGTACTTTGTCAGCATAGATCTGGCACTTGTGACAAGTTCGTGAATGTTTTTAGCCATCGTGTGCCCACTAGAATGGGTGCCAAAGGTACCTTCGTGTAAATAAGCCATGATGTTATATGCCTCACTCTTGTTTATGCATCTAAGCAAAGTAGAGTTGTGGTTGCGCTTATAGAGGATTCCATTACTGAGGAAGAATTTAGCAGAGAACCTCCTCAGGAACTTCTTATCATTGACTGAAGCTCCCTCCAGATATTCTTGGGCCTCGAGATATCTCTTAATTTCATGGAACCAAGGCTTGTCCACTACTTCTTCAGTATCAATCTCGTGACAGTATGTTGGTTCGTCCATCCTCTCAATAGTGATCTGAAGAGCCTCATTATCCCACTTGATTTTGAACATGGATGACATAGTGGCTAGCGCGTCCGCTAGTTGATTTTCCTCTCGTGGAAAATGCTCAAAGGTAATTTCCTAAAAATATGGTATCAGTGTCAACACATGTTCTTTGTAAGGGATGAGATTAGGATGCTTCATATCCCATTCTCCTTTGATCTGAATGACGACTAAGGCTGAGTCTCCAAATACACTTAAGGACTTGATCCCCAAATCTATGGCAGCTTTGAGACCCATAATACACGCTTCATATTCAATCATATTATTGGTACATTTGTGTTGTACCCCAAAATTTGCCCTCTCATTTTACTCAATACATACTCCTAGAGATCCTCAATTTGCTCAAATTAGCCCAAGAGTTGACCAGACAAACTCTCTCCTAAGGCAGTGTGTCTCAAATTAGGGTTTCGAATTTCATCAAGATGTATGGATCAAAAAGGCCCCAATTCCTTCTGCTACATAGAGATGAACGGGGGATTCATAGAAACTCCTTGCCAGAACTTTGAAGAGGTCCCTCAGATCTTGGCATCAACTGAAACTACTACCAACAAACCTCCTTTGGAGATGGCTTCCCTCAAGGACGCCAGGGCCATGGTCGAAGAAGACGGGTGTGCCAATTGGGGTCAGCTCCCTGATTTCACTCAGAAAACTGACAAATTTGGTTTGGGCTTTACTACAGGGGCTCAAAGGGATGTTAGATGCACTCGGGCTGGAAGACCTCCCATACGCATCAGTAATCGGGGAATTAATGCCATTGAAGACAGTGAGGAGGACTCAGACATTGACAGCTGGATCTACCCAACTACCAACGGTGGACCGAGTAACTGGACGGCTAGGGACTGCATACCTGTTTCTTTTATTCCGTGGTAATTGACTTATTTGTTTTAAGATTTGTAATAAACAATTTGAAACTTTATGGCCCGGTGCCTTGCCCGAGCACCTTGGCTTTGCTTGTGAGGGCTATTATTTATCATTTCATAATCATTAATAAAGCATTGGACATTTATTGCATACAAATTTTGTGCTCTCTGTTTTTCTTTCCTGCTTTTACTTTATCAAAATAGGTATTCTCTTACACACACTCACGTACCGTAATGCAGATCCATATCCACTCTGGATCCCATTGATAACAGCTTTGCTATTGCCAGTTAGACTATTACAGTAGGAAGAAAGGGCCATACAGCCTCATGAAGAGCCGGTTGAGATAGTGAACTTGGGTACTGTGAAAGATAGAAAAGAGGTTAAAATAGGGTAAAATCTGGAGCTTAGCGTCAAACAGAGGTTGATACAGATGTTGCACGACTATGTTGAGATCTTCGCTTGGTCCTATGAAGACATGCCTGGTTTGGACACTGAATTGTGGTACATCGCCTGCCGACTAAAGAAGATTGTCCTCCGGTTAAGAAGAAGGTCTGCCGTATGCGTCCTGAATTGTCAGAGAAGATCAAGGCAGAGGTCATGAAACAATTCGAAGCTGGATTCTTAGTTGTCACTTCCTATCCACAGTGGGATGCTAACGTCGTTCCGGTACCTAAGAAGGACAATAAGGTACGGATGTGTGTTGATTACAGAGATCTGAACTGGGCAAGCCCCAAGGATGACTTCCCACTTCCTCACATTGATGTTCTAGTCGACAACACCGTGCAACATAAAATCTTCTCTTTCATGGATGGTTTCTCTGGCTACAACCAGATCAAGATGGCTCCTGAAGACATGGAGAAGACAACATTCGTTACACAGTGGGGAACCTTCTGCTAGAATGTAATGCCTTTTGGGTTGAAGAATGTTGGGGAAAATTATCAACGCGCTATGGTCGCTTTGTTCCACGATATGATTCACCGCGAGAACGAAGTTTATGATGATGACATGATCTCAAGGTCTCAGATGGAGGAAGAGCACCTTGATCATCTCCAAAAGTTATTTAAAAGGTTGAAAACATATAAGTTGAGGTTGAATCCGAACAAGTGTACCTTCAGGGTAAGATCTGGCAAGCTTCTGGGATTTGTAGTCAGTGATAAGGGTATTCAGGTAGACCCTGCGAAGGTGAAGGCTATATAAGAGATGTCGGTTCCCCGCACAGAAAAGGAAGTTAGAGGTTTCTTGGGACGTCTGAATTACATCGCCAGGTTCATTTCACATCTGACTGCTACTTGTAAGCCAATCTTCAAGCTTTTAAAGAAAGATCAAGTGGTAAAGTGGAATGATGAATGTCAGCTCTCTTTCGAAAGAATCAAGGAATACCTTCAAGAACCGCCAATTCTGATGCCTCCAATTGAAGGAAGACCTTTGATATTATACTTGACAGTGCTAGACAATTCAATGGGGTGTGTGCTGGGGCAGCATGACGAGTCTGGTCGAAAAGAGCACGCGATTTATTACCTTAGCAAAAATTTTAACGACTGTGAGACTCGATACTAATTGCTCGAGAAAACTTGCTGTGCTTTGGCATGGGCTGATCGCTGACTGAGACAGTATATGTTGACTCACACTACCTTATTGATATTAAAGATGGATCTGATCAAGTATATTTTCGAGAAGCCCGCTCTCTCCGGAAGGATAGTAAGATGGCAGATGATCTTAACCGAATACGACATACAATATACAACCCAAAAAGCAATTAAGGGAAGTGTATTGGCTGATCATTTGGCTCATCAGGCCGTGGATGATTACCAGTCCATGAATTTTGAGTTTCCGGATGAGAATATTATGTTACTGACTACGAAGAACCTGGACCATATGAAGGACTCGAGGAGGGATCTCGATGGTCTATGTATTTTGATGGAGCCTCGAACGCACTGGGTAACGGCATTGGCGCTGTAATCATATCTCTCGAGGGCTGTCATACTCCATTCACTGCCCGATTATATTTCAACTGCACCAACAACATGGCGGAGTATGAAGCATGTATCATGGGTGTTCGAGCTGCTATTGACCTGAGGATTAAGTTCTTAAGTGTATTCGGGGATTCCACTCTAGTGATAAGTCAGATCAAAGGCGAGTGGGATACGAAGCACCTGAATCTCATTCCTTACAAAGAGTATGTACTGACATTGCTCCCACACTTTGAGGAGATAACCTTTGAACATTTCCTACGAGAAGAGAACCAGTTGGCGGACGCGCTAGCTACCATGTCTTCTATGTTCAAGGTTAGGTGGGACAATGAAGCTCCCCAAATTACCATTGAGAGGTTGGATGAACCGGCACACTACTGTGAAATCGATACTGAAGAAGGAGCCGATAAACCCTGGTTTCACAAAGTCAAAAGGTACCTTGAGGCTCAGAAGTATCCTGAAGGGGCATCTGTCAATGATAAGAAGTTTTTGAGAAGGTTTGCTGCAAAGTTCTTCCTCAATAATTGGATCCTCTATAAATGCAACCATGACTTCACACTACTACGGTGTGTAGACAAGAGCGAAGCAGAGAAGATCATGACAGATCTACATGAAGACACCTTCAGAACCCATTCCAGTGGACACACCATGGCTAAGAAGATCCTACGGGCAGGATATTACTGGTCCACCATGGAAGCCAATTGTTATCAGCACTCTCGAACTTGACATAAGTTCCAAGTCTATGCTGATAAGGTGCATGTGCCTACAGTTCCTCTGAACATCCTGACAGCTCCTTGGCCCTTTGTGATGTGGGGCATCGACATGATCGGAGAGATCATACCCACTACTTCCAATGGACATTGATTCATCTTAGTGGCCATAGATTATTTCACAAAGTGGGTTGAGGCAACCTCTTTTTCTACAGTAACCAAGAATGTCATGGCGCAGTTTATCCGACATAATCTGATATGTCGATATGGTGTACCAGAGAGAATTATTACTGACAATGGTACGAATCTCAATAACACAATGATCATCGAGCTCTGTAAACAGTTCAAGATACAGCATCATAACTCTTCCCCTACCGGCCGAAGATGAATGGCACTGTTGAAGCAGCTAACAAGAACATCAAAAAGATTGTACAAAAGATGATGGTGACATACAGAGACTGGCATGAGATGTTTTTGTTCACTCTTCATGGGTACCGTGACTCAGCACGGACTTCGACATGGGCAACACCCTACTCTCTGGTATATGGCATGGAGGCAGTCCTACCCATCGAAATCTAGATACCTTCTCTCAGGATTATGAAGGATGCGGGTTTGAACGAAGACGACTGGATCCAAACCCGGCTTGATCAGCTAAATCTAATCGATAAAAAGAGACTTACTGCTATCTGCCATGGTCAGACGTATCAAAAGCGAATGATCAAGGCTTTTAACAAGAAAATCAGGAGTCAAGAATATCAAGTCGGGGATCTAGTAATCAAACGCATCATACTTCCGCAAGGTGATCCCAGGGGCAAATGGACCCCCACGTACGAAGGGCCATTTGTGGTTAAGAACATATTCTCGGGAGGAGCTATGATTCTAACCACCATGGATGGTGACGACCTTCCTCACCCTGTCAATGCAGACATAATGAAAAGATACTACACATAATCAAAGACCCGCTAGGTCGACTAGCCTAGGCAAAAATAAGGGCTTCCCGGTGAACCAAAAGGGCTTGGGCAAAAGTAAGGGATGAAAATGAAAAATTTGTACACCCGACAAGTCGAAAACCTGAAAGGGAGGCTTGGGCAAAAAAGGGTATCCCGGTGGACCGAAAACCCGAAAGGGCGGTCCAGGCAAAAGTTAGGGATTGAAGTGTATCACTATGTCTCATTGGATCCTCTTGCGACCAGACTTCGGTATCGACTATCAAGCTCGGACATCGCCAATCAATCTGATAAACCTTCGGCCAAGTAGCAAAGTGATGAAACGCTTGAATATATAAAGGCAATAGCAGAGTTGAAACACAATGGGGTTGTTTCACATAGCTGTTTTTCTTTCTTTTACACAAATTGTATAATTTCTATCTTTCGGCGGCGTTCTCTTACTAGAACTTTAGCCTCTTTGTACAAAACGCCTATTACAAGACAATTTCAAAATCAATACAAGTAATTTTTACAAAACTTCAATTTGTTTCTTTTTCTTTTTCTGTTTTGTTTTGCAAGACTGTCCAATGATTTATTTTTTTATATATGCATTTGAAAATGATTGCTTCTCATAAATATTTACATAAGAAACAAAAGACAATTACTCGTAATTCCAGAAACAGGGAAAATAAGAAGTGCCAAACCCGACAGTTCCTCTACCCAGCAGGTATCGGGATAGAGTCATGCTTGGGAACATAATTATTGGTATACGCACTCCCCACAGAGTAAAAGTACCAAAGGCATTGATGTCAGCTTTCCCGAAACAGAACATAACTATCCCCAGCCGAGGTTCATAATCGCGGGAGAGTCGGTAAATTTCATCCCCCAAGCAGAGTTTATTTCTCCAACCGAGCTCAATACCTCCAGCAATGAATTTCATCCCAAACTGAGTTTATTCCTCCAGATCAGCAGGTCTACCAATAGAGTATCACTTACCCCTAAGTTTGTTCCCCGCAGAGTTATTCTTCAGCAGCTCTTCTCGACAGAATATTTACAAATCTCCAGCAACCGTCAGGTATTTATTTTCCCAAGACGCGAGCATACCCCAATAGAATTTCGTGAACATACATCTTGACATACGCATACAAATCATATACATCATAATCTCATTTATTTTGAGAACATCATCTCACCCTGCATTTCATGCATCCCATATAACTAACCCTGATATCTTTTCAGGAGAAGAGGATTAGCTTCAACAAATTCAGAAGTTATACAGATCACATCTACATACGACTAATGGAAACTCAGTCCTCGAAATCAAGCGGGTCAACTAATCTATACTATCGCTTTGAAGTAACCCTACCATCCAGGTTCCTTCTCACAGTCCTACTATCCAGGCTTTCATATCGAAGTAACCCTACTATCCAGGTTCCTTCTTACAGACTTGTTATCCAGGCTTTTATTTTGAAGTAACCCTACTATCCAGGTTCCTTCTCACAACCCTACTATCCAGGCTTTCATATCGAAGTAACCCTACGACCCAGGTTCCTTCTCACAGCCCTACTATCCTGGCTTTCATGTCGAAGCAACCCTACTACCCCGGTTCCTTCTCACAAACCTACTATCCAGGCTTTCATATCGAAGTGACCCTACTATCCAGGTTCCTCTCACAGCCCTACTATCCAGGCTTTCATTTCGAAGTAACCCTACTATCCAGGGTCCTTCTCACAGCCCTACTATCCAGGCTTTCATATCGAAGTAACCCTACTATCCAAGTTCTTTCTCAAAGCCCTACTATCCCGACTTTCACATCGAAGTAACCCTATTATCCAGGTTCCTTCTCACAGCCCTACTATCCTGGCTTTCATATCTAAGTAACCCTACTATCAAAGTTTCTTCTCACAACCGTACTATCCATGCTTTCATATCGAAGTAACCCTACTATCCAGGTTCCTTCTCATAGCCCTACTATTCAGGCTTTCATATCGAAGTAACCCTACTATCCAGGTTCCTTCTCAAAGCGCTACTATCCAGGCTTTCATATCGAAGTAACCCTACTATCCAGGTTCCTTCTCACAGCTCTACTATTCAGGCTTTGATATCAAAGTAACCCTACTATCCAGGTTCCTTCTCACAACCCTAGTATCCCGGCTTTCATATCGAAGTAACCCTACTATCCAAGTTCCTTCTCATAGCCCTACTTTCCCGGCTTTCATATCGAAGTAACCCTACTATCCAGGTTCCTTCTCACAACCCTACTATCTCGACTTTCATATCAAAGTAACCCTACTATCCAGGTTCCTTCTCACAGCCCTACTATCCAGGCTTTCATATCGAAGTAACCTTACTATCCAGGTTCCTTCTCACAGCCCTACTATCCAGGCTTTTCATATAGAAGCAACCCTACTATCCAGGTTCCTTCTCATAACCTTACTATCCAGGTTCCTTCTCACATCCCTACTATCCAGGATTTCATATCGAAGTAACCCTACTATCCAGGTTCCTTCTCACAGCCCTACTATCCAGGCTTTCATATCGAAGTAACCCTACTATCCAGGTTCCTTCTCACAAATCTATTATCCAGGCTTTCATATCGAAGAAACCCTACTATCCAGGTTCCTTCTCACCGCCCTACTATCCCGGCTTTCATATCGAAGTAACCCTACTATCCAGGTTCCTTCTCACAGCCCTACTATCCAGGCTTTCATTTCGAAGCAACCCTACTATCCAGGTTCCTTGTCACAACCCTACTATCCAGGCTTTCATATCAAAGCAACCCTACTATCCAGGTTCCTTCTCACAGCCTCACTATCCAGGCTTTCATATCGAAGTAACCCTACTATCCAGGTTCCTTCTCATAACCTTGCTATCCAGTTTCCTCCTCTCTTATCCCCAAATAGTAGTGCATAACACTGTAAGACTAGAACCTGATCAAACACGATTGGTTTCGCGTCTCCACAGTAGAGTAACAGACAACTGAAGCTCCTAAAATTCTATTTCTCCCAAGACATATACCAATGTTCCTCAGCAGATTCCTCGTCAATAATAACAACAAAAACTCTCATCGAAGGAATGTCTCAGGAAATCAACCTTATCTAGATGGCATCTTTAAGCCCATCTCTAACGATTCTCCGTCACATCCACGATGGATTCTTTAAGCCCATATCCAATAATATTCTATCATCAACCTCCAAATGGCATCTATAAGCCCACTCTCGGTATCACAAATCAAGTGCCACTTCATGCAAGTATAAATTTATGGGCACTCTAGTGTTCAATCATCTTCCACCTTCAGATAACGAAAGGCAGACGGGCCAATCTACATCCTCAGGTTTAAGAAGATTAAACAGGGGCAGTTGTTGTACCCCAAAATTTACCCTCTCATTTTACTCAATACATACTCCTAGAGATCCTTAATTTGCTCAAGTTTGCCCAAGAGTTGACTAGACAAACTCTCTCCTAAGGTAGTGTGTCTCAAATAAGGGTTTCCACTTTCATCAAGATGTGTGGATCACAAAGGCCCCAAATGCTCTCCAAGGAACTAATATGTTCCAAAGATTCTCCATGTCAAGTCTCATGCTTCGCACAAGAAGTTTGCTCAGTCAACTGCTCAGATGCTTGAGAATCGACTGTATTAGGTCAAAAGTCAATTGTGGCCCACATACAGTCAAACCTCAAGATTTTTGATCAACATCAACATTTTGAAGTGACTTCCATCATTTGATCAAGGGTTGATCATGATTCCTCAAGGAATTCTCCAAATTCATCAAAACCCAAAAGTTGCTAAATTAGGGTTTTGTAGGAAAAGTCAACCCAACTTTGACCAAGCATAAATTCTTCATACTTTATTAGAAATTTTCCATCTAAGGCTCACTTTGAAGAGGATTCAATTCCCTACAATTCATATTCATCCCACAAGTTCAAAATATGCACTCATCAAAAGATATGAATTTTTACGTTATAGGTCCTTTTGAAAAGTCAACAAAAACACCTTTTGGGTCAAAGCTTCTTACATGAATATGGAAGACCCAATTGAGATGAAACCAAAAGTGTTGGTTAGGGGACATCCTAAGATTTCTAAAAAGTCCAAGAAGACCCTCCTAGGATTAAAATTGAGAGAGTTGTGCATTGTCAAAGTTGGCAATTTTTGGAAAATTATCAAAAGTCAATATTGATCAAATTTGCATTTTTTTCCAAAGGGGCCCATGTTTTCTTGTTTGAAACATGTTTCTAATAGGACCCACTACCCATGAGCTTTTCCACCTATTATTTTATTACTTTTATCATTTATTTTTATTTTTTATTCATTTAAATTAAAATAAATCAAATTAAATGGTAAAATAATAAAATCAAATCTTGGGATTTTTGTGCACATTTGGAGTCTATGTACAGCTAGCATGATGATCAATTCGTGAAAGACTCATTAGGATTGGAAAAGATTGGATTGAAGCTTGTTTTGGAAAGATATCATACATGAATCAAATCAAATCACATTTTCATAATTCTCAAAGATATGATGCAATTTTGTTGACCTAATATGCTCTTGTATATGTGTACAACAATTCCAAATCATAAGCACAAGGGTTGCAGTCGTGAAAAGGCCAAAGCAAACTCAAATTTTTTGACAAAAAAGTTAGGTTCAAATTCTGGGATAGAGGTCAATTCACACCATTCCAAAGCTTCCAAACGATTCCTAGACCGTTCCTGAAGCTAACACGATCAATTGCAAGCATCAAAACATCCAGAAATCGCCCCTGAAGGTATCACAATTTGTACCAAAAACTCAAATTCGATTTCAATGTTTTACGCATCCTAAACATATCCTAATCATATATTTGTATTTATCATCTTGTTTGCAAGCTACCTGTACCCTTTAATTGGAGTTTAAGCACAGGTATGGACGGCTGCCATGGTTAGGGTTTTAAGGTCCACTTTGGGGCTTTTTAGTAAGGGTGAAATTAGGCCAAAAGATGGATACCACTGTGTTCAAGACATCAAATCCAATTGATTGGTATAGCTAGAATTAATTTATCATGTGTGTGGTGAATTTTTAAAGCTTGCAGGTTTATAGCTATGGAAAATGTCCGTAGGTATAAGTCTTTCCCCTAAAACGATGGTTGCAACAAAGAAGATGATGAGTGGCAGCCCATGACTGGATGATTTGAATCTCGCGCGCTTTTCTGGCATTTTTTTAGCTTTTCTTTTATTTATTCATTATATATACAAATTGACAAGCTAGCGCAGACAGTTGAGGAGCGTGCCTTTGATGTATACGTCATGGGTTCGATCCTAGGCGTGTGCATTTTATTATTTTCTTCATATTTCTCTACAGATCCCATGCAATGCTCTCGCACACGCCTACCATGTGTCTTTAGCATCCAACCACTTGATCAGCATAGCATTGAATCCAACGCATCCCAGCCTGAAGGACTATGATGCACCTCAAAGTCAATGTTGCACAGGATCCTGCATGGTTGACTGGGCTCAGCATTATTGGGCTTGGAATTTCAGCTTCACACCCCCTTTTTGCTAGCATACAGGCCCATTCTTTTTCTTCTCTTTATTTATTTCTTTTGTTTTAATTATTTTGTTTAATTATTTTTCACCAAAATTAATTGTTTTTTTAATTAATCATAAAATCAATAAATCACAAAAACACAAAAAGCATTTTTTTAATAATAAATTATTTAATTTAATTAGTAAGTTAGGTAAATTTAATTTTTAATTATTTAAAATCAAATAGAAACTAGGTTTTAATTTTACAATTAAATTTCTTTTCTCAAATAAAAAACCAAAAAATACACAAAATATTTTTGTACAAAATATTTTATTTTCTTGAAATTATTTAATTTAGTTTAGATTAGTTTAATTTCAATTTCTTTCATAATTAAAAAATAATTAGAATTAGGTTTTCAGTCGTACATAATTTAATCAATTACTTTCTCAAAAATAACTTAATTATTTTTTCAATTACATTTTAGGGTTTTCAATTTCTCCTCGTATTTAATTCGCCGCACATTTAATTATTTCTTTTCCATTATTTTTGTAACTATCGATGGTTTGCAATAGTTAAATTAGGGTTTTATTTCTTGCTTTAATCCCCGATTCTTTGGTTATGTAATTAATCCCCATCCCCGAAGCCTTGTAATAACTAGGTTTATTTTCTCGCATTTTTAATTCCTGTAAATATTTAACTGTCTAGATGTATGCTAATAGAATTGTATGGCAAGAATGTCTAGAAAATTAAAACGGTAGATCACCTAATGTGCAAAGACTAAATAACTGAAACAAATCATATGTACATATTTCACTCCTAGGGTTCATCTCACTTTGGTTGCCTTTGGTAAACAATCATTAAGCATAGGAGATTTTAGTGGTTGCCCTCCAGTCTAAAAATATCAAATTGTCCCATTCGAATGTTGCCTCAGAAATGTTGCCTCGGAAAGATCTTAAGACTCTAGGGTTACTACTAAAGTTTTCTAACTATTGCTTTAGTGATTGTACTTGTCCCTTTCGAATGTCCCTTATAACTCCAACGATGGAGATACCTACTCCTTAATAGTAGGATAGCGCTGTCTAAAGGAAACGAGAAAACGAACAGCCTTTTTCGAGTAGGTAGAAATCTTAAGTACTTGCTCAAAATAAAAATAACTTTTTACACAAACACTTTTCAAAACAGTTTTCAAAACAACTTCGTCACACTCTTGAGGACCGATACAAGGGTTATCACGAAGTAAACAAAACTTTTCAAAACACAAGCACAAAAGCAATTTAATAATGAGCAAGTACCTAAGAGCCCGTGGAAAACCATGGATAGAAAGGATGCTAACACCTTCCCTTTATATAATCTGCCCCCTATACTCAGAGTATTCTCGAAAAAAGGTTTTTTCTGTTCTTTTTCCTTTTCCTGATTGGATAAAATAAAAGTCGGTGGTGACTCTTTCTTACCGTGACATTTTGCAAACAAAAAATACAAACCAGTATAACAGTCGGTTCTGCCACCGTATCACAAGTTGAAACACAGCCTGGCAGTGAAGGGAGTATGACAGCCTTCAGGATATATGATCACAATGCCTATGTCGTTTTTGAGTGCGTTGGAAGCTCCGTCAAAACCATGGTCCATCGGGATCCTTGTTCAGGTTCGTCATACGGTTCAAGTTCTTCACAATCATTTACCAACATGGTGTCTTCATCCGGAAATTCGAAATTCATGGATTGATAGTCATCCACAACTTGATGAGCCAAATGATTAGCTATTACACTCCCCTTTATTGATTTTTGGGTAGTGTACTGAATTTCGTATTCGGTCAGGACCATCTTCCATCTTGCTATTCTTCTAGAGAGGTCGGACTTCTCGAATATGTATTTAATTGGATCCATCTTGGATATCAATAAGGTAGTGTGAGTCAGCATATACTGTCTTAGTCGGTGAGCAGCCATGCCAGAGCGTAGCAAGTTTTCTCAAGCAGTGAATATCTGGTTTCAGAGTCGGTAAACTTTTTGCTCAGGTAGTATATTGCATGCTCTTTTCGGCCAAACTCGTCATGCTTCCCCAGCACACACCCCATTGAATTTTCCAAAACTGTAAGGTACATGATCAGAGGTGTTCCCTCAACTGGCGGCATTAAAATGGTAGGCTCTTGAAGGTATTCTTTGATCCTATCAAAGGAAGCCTGGAAGTCGTCATTCCATTTCAACACTTAATCTTTCTTCAGTAATTTGAAGATTGGTTCACAAGTAGCGGTCAGATGGGAAATAATTCCGTCGATGTACTTTAGCCGTCCTAAAAATCCCCTAAATTCCTTCTCAGTGTGAGGAGCGGGAATTTCATGTATTTCTTTTACCTTTGTAGAGTCCACTTCAATACCTTTCTCGCTAACAACGAAGCCTAAGAGTTTATCGGATCTTACTCCGAAAGTGAATTTATTTGGGTTCAACCTTAGTTTGTATTTCTTCAGTCTTTCAAACAGTTTATGCAGATGGTCATAGTGTTCCTCTTCAGTTTGAGATCTAGCTATCATGTCATCCATATAGACCTCTATCTCATGATGGATCATATCGTGAAACAAAGCTACCATGGCATGTTGATAGGTCTCCCCAGTGTTCTTTAGCCCAAATGGCATAACTTTGAAACAGAACGTGCCCCATTGTGTGACGAAGGTCGTTTTCTCCATGTCCTCAGGTGCCATTTTGATCTGATTGTATCCGGAGAAACCATACATGAAGGAGAATACTTTATATTGTGCGGTGTTGTCAACCAGAATATTGATGTGGGGAAGCGGCAATTCATCCTTGGGGCTTTCCCTATTCAGATCTCTGTAATCCACACACATATGTACCTTACCGTCCTTCTTAGGCACTGGAACAACATTGGCGACCCATTGTGGATATGAGGCAACATCTAAGAATACGGTGTTGAACTGCTTCATGACTTCAGTCTTGATTTTCTTTGACATTTCTGGCTGCATACGACGGACTTTCTGTTTTACTGGAAGGCAATCCTCTTTTGTCGGCAGACGATGGACCACGATATCAATGTCAAGTCCTGGAATGTCTTTGTATGACCAGGAAAAGACCTCAACATAGTCATGTAGTATCTGAGTTAAATGTTTCTTGACACTATACTCTAGATCGGCACCTATTTTGACTTCTTTCTTGTCCTCTTTAGTACCTAAGTTAATTGTTTCAACCGGTTCTTAGTGGGGTTGTATGGTCCTTTCTTCCTATTGAAATAATATGGAAAGTTCCTCTGGCACCTCACAATCTTCCTCACCTTCGTCCTCGGCTTGGTAGATCAGTTTTTAAAGTCATGAGAGGCCATAACAGAACCGTTACCAATGGGATCCTGAGTGGATATGGATCTGCATTTTGATATGTGAGTGTCTGTAGGTGCATAGCTATCTTTTATAAAATAAAATGTAGAAAAAGAAAAACAAAGAGCGTAAAATTTGCATGCAAAAACGTCCCATGATTTATTAATGACATATGAAGATGAAGTAATAACCCTCACAGATGGACCATTGTGCCCTGGGTAAGACACAAGGTTTTAAAGTCTAAATTCTTTAAATATTACAAGTCCAAAAAATTTAAAAGACAATTACTATTAAATAAAAGTAATAGGAATAAAATCTTTGGCCTCCCAATTGTTGAGTCCTCCGCCGATGGTTGGAAAAATCCACTCGTCCATTTCGCAGCTGCTATCACTGTCTTCCAATGCATTGACTCCATGATTGCTGATACATAAAGGTGGTCCCCCAGCGCGAGTACGTCGAACATCTCTTTGGTCCTCCGAAGTAAAACCCAAACCAAATTTGTTGGATTTTTAAGGAATATCCGGAAGTTGACCCCAGATGGTACATCCACCTTCCTCAACTACTGCTCTAGCATCCTTCAGAGAGGCCATTTTTAATGAAGGTCTAGTAACCTTCAGAGTCTTGGTAGTAGTCTTGGTTGCAGCAACCGTTTATGGGACCTTTTTAAAATTCTGACATGGGGTCTCAATGAACTCACCGTCCATTTCAACATACCTGAAAGAGTTCAGGTGGCTAACCAAGTATTCCTCCTCCCCATGGACTGTGATGATCTTTCCCTTGACTAGGTACTTCAACATCTGATGTAGGGTAGAAGTGACGGCACCAGCCCCATGGATCCAGTGTCGAGCCAACAGACAGGAATAGGATGGACAAATATCCATCACATAGAAGGTTGAATCAAAATTAGGAGTTCCAACTTTGATATGGATGTTGTTGTACCCCAAAATTTGCCTTCCCATTTTACTCGACATATGTTCATGGAGATCCTCAACTTGCTCAAGGATACCCAAGAGTTTACCAGACAAACCCTCTCCTAAAGCAAGGAACCTCCAATTAGGGTTTCCATTTTCTTCAAGATGGGTGAGATCCAAAGGCCTCTAATCTTTTCCATGGTCCTAATAAGTTCTCAAAATCATCCATATCAAGTTGCATGCCTTACACAAGAAGTTTGCTCAGTCAACTACTCAGATGCTTGAAAATTAATTGTATTAGGTCAAAAGTCAACTGTGACCCACATATAGTCAAACTTCAATATTTTTGGTCAACATAAACATTTTGAAGTGATATCCATCATTTGATCAAGGGTTGATCATGATTCTTCAAGGAATGCTCCTAATTAATCAAAACTCAAAAGTTGCTAAATTAGGGTTTCTCAGGAAAAGTCAACCAAACTTTGACCAAGAATAACTTTCTCATACTTTATCATAAATTTCTCATCCAAGGCTCATTTTAAAGAGAATCCAATTTCCTACAACTCATCTTCAGCCCTCAAGTTCAAAAAATGCACTCAAGAAAAGATATGAATTTCTACATTATAGGTCCTTTTGAAAAGTCAACAAAACACCTTTTGGGTCAAGGCTTCTTACATGAACATGGAAGACCCAATTGATATGAAACCAAAAGGTTTGTTTATGGGACATCCTAAGATTTCTAAAAAGTCCAAGAACACCTTCCTAGGGTCAAAATTGGAGGAGATATGCATTGTCAAAGTTTGCCATTTTTGGAAAATTGTCAAATGTCAACACTGCCCAAAATGCCTTTTTCTTCAAATAGGTCCAATTTTTATGCTTGTACCTTGTTCCTACCATGAACCACGACCTTGAACCACTCCATGCCTCATTAAATTATTTATTTTATTTATTGTGATTTCATTCATTTAAAATTCAAATAAAATTAAATAAAATCAAAATAAATCATGTAAATTGTTGTTGGATTGATTTTGACATTGAATGAGGATGACATATGCTGGCATATCAGGATCAAATCGTATCAAGGATGATTGGAGCAAGAATGGCATGATTTGGCTTATTTTGGAAACAAAGAATGTAGTTAACAATCAAGATCTTTTCTCCTTAAATTTCAAGATTCAAGTTGTTTTTTGTTGACCTAATACACACTATTACATATACACAACGCAGTCAAGGAAAAAGGACAAGGGTTGAAGTCGTGCAAGCTAGCCAAGAAAACTCAAAAATTGGACAAAAAGTGTGGATCTGATTTCTAACCTAGGGGAAGACTCAAGGCCATTCAAAGCTTCTAATCACTTTTTGGACATCTCCTGAAGCTAATATGATCGCTTGCAAGCTTTCCCAAGCCCAGAATCGCTCCTGGTAAACCCACGGTTTGCACATACCAGCTTGTTTTAGATCTTACAATTTACGCATGATTAACCACTATTAAGCATAGCATTGTGTTTGTATCATCATTTAGAATATTTTGGTTCAATTAATTTTGTGTTTTGATGACTGTTTCGCTAATTTCCATTTCTAGGGTTTAGGGGGCCGTTTTAGGGTTTCTCTGTACATGTTAAATTGGACCTAGAAAATAGTGCCAGGGTACTCGTGAGATCAAGATGAGTTGATTGGTATAGCTAGAATTAATTTATCATGCGTCTTGTGGAATTTTAAGCTTGCAGGGCTATGGTTATGGAGTTCTGTCCGTAGGTAAAACCCTGAGATCAAAAACGACACTTCTGGGAAGAAGATGAAGGCGTGGCAATCAACCACTGGCCAATTTGAATTTACACGCGTTTTTAGGCATAAAGCGTACGTTGTCATTATAATATTGTTTGGTTATTATATTATCATATAAATAATGCAGCGCAGATGGCAAGGAGTATGGGCATGTGAAGCTAGGGACATGGGTTCGATCCCAAGTCCAAAACATTTTCTTATTTTCTGAATAAATCCTTGTAGATCTAGCGTATCTCAATGCTTAGTGCCACCCGTGTGCCCCAGATCTCATCCTTGAGATCCATCATCATACAGATCTCATGCTCCAGCATTAAGGGACTATCATGAACCATCAGAGGAGAGAAGTATTGGACCAAACGCTAGACCCTGGGCCACCTTTGGGCTTAACAAGAATTTGGCAGCACACCCCCTGGATTGCTTAAACAGGCCCAATTCTCTTCTTTTTCTATTTTAATTCCTTTTTATTATTTATTAATTATTTTCTTTTTTTCAAATAACACCAAAAATCATGATTTTTTTATTTAATCAAAAAATTATAAAAGCATCAAAAATCATTTTTTATAAAAATATTTTATTAATTAATTAGTTTAATTAAATTAAGACAATTTAATTCTTTTTGTATAATTAAAATCAACTAGAATTAGGGTTTAATGTTGTACATAACCTAATTTTTCTCAAAAAATAACCTAAATAGTTTCTCAATTAGATTTTAGGTTTTTTCCAATTATTTATCGCATTTAATTTACCGTGCGCGCCTTTAATTTTCCTTTTTTCTATTACTGTAACTGCTCCGAGTTTATAATAGTAATTAGGGTTTTAAATTTCCGCATCTTTATTTACAGTCAAAATGATTATGTATCTGCGAAAGCCTTGTAATAGCTAGGACTTTAATTTCTTGCATTTTAATTTCCGCAAACTATAAGCTGTTAGATGTATGTTAATAGGATTGTATGGAAAGACAAATTACAATTAATACAGTAAAAAACCCTAAATGCGCAAAGATAAATAAACTGAAAAAGCACACTTGCACATGCTCACTCCTAGGTATTTCTCCACTCCGGTTGCCTTCGGTAAACGGTCATGAAGTATAGGAAATGTTAGTGGTCATCCTCTAATCCTAAAAGATCTAAAATGACCCATTCGGATGTTGCCTCGGAAAAAGATCTTTAAGGCTTTAGGATGATTACTAAAATTTCCTAACATTTCTTTTGTGATCGTTCTTGTCCCATCGAACGTCCCTTAACACTCCAACGACGGTGCTACCTATTCCTTAATAATAGGATAGCGCTGTCTAAAGGAAAACAAACAGACTTTTTTCAAGTAGGTAGATTAGTTCCTAGGTACTTGCTCAAACAAACAAATTTTACAAACACTTTTCAAAATAGTTTTCAAAACAACTTCATCACACTCTTGAGGACAGATACAAGGGTTATCACGAAGTTAAACAAAATCTTTTCAAAACACACACAAGCAATTTCAAAATGAGCAAGTACCTAAGAGCCCGTGGAAAACCACGGATAGAAAGGGTGCTAACACCTTCCCTTTCTATAATCTACCCCCCGTACTCAGAAACATCTAGACAAATGTTTTTCTATTCTTTTTCCTTTTCCTTTGTTGGATGAAATAAAAGTCGGTGGCGACTCTTGCTTACCGCGATATTTGCGAATACAAAAAACGCAAACCAGTATTAACAATCGGTTCTGCCACCGTATCACAGATGCCTACTTCTCCATGCACTATCCTTTTAGAACCATCGAAGGACCTCACCATAATGTTGTTGGGTTTTAATGTGACTCCTTTGTAATCTAACGGGTCAAGATCATTCTTGGGTAAGACATTCAGCGACGAACCTGTATCCACCAGTATATGGGCTAATGTAGTGCCCTTGCACTCAATGGAGACATGCAAGTCATCATTGTGTCTCCTTCCTTTGGGAGTTAAATCAGCGTCAGAAAAACCCAGTCCATTATCAGTAATTAGACTGGCCACACAATTCTCAAATTGATCAATGGAGGTCTCTTGGGGCAACTGGGCGGTTTTCAGAAATTTTACTAAGGCCTTAGCGTGGGCCTCGAAACACAAAAGTAAATCCAGCATTGATAATTTTGAGGGGGTCTGCCCCAACTGCTCTACGATGTTGTAGTCACTTTTCTTGATTATCTTTAATATCTCTTCCATCTCCTTGCTAGAAGATTCAGGAATGACCTTTGGATGCGCATTCGTTTGGACGGGCTCAAAAATACCTCTTTGCCCCGTGTCTCAGTAGTAGGGATAACTATAGGACTAACAATGGGAGTAACACTGGGTATAATGACAGGAGCGGTAGCGGGAATAATTACAGGAGTAACAATGGTCTTTGGAGAGATCTCGGGGGAGAAAATCCTTCCACTTCTTGTTATCTTACTGGTCCCAACGATATTGTCGATGCCAGACACAATGCCTTCAGCAACTTTGCCTTTGATAGCCAATAGAACTTACTTGACGCCATGGTAATAGACGTCAGCCCCATAGTTCCAGGGAACAGCTTTATCCGAAGAATATGATATTGGCCCCGGCATGGTGATGATTAGGGGAGCAGGCTTTAGAACAGATGTAATCCTGACGGGTCTTTTGGTGGAGACCCTGGGAGGATTGTCAGAAATAGTGATTATTGAAACATCTTCACAGGAATTTCTGGTAAGAGGAACTTTCTCGAACATGATTTATTTCTTAACCATCAGGAACTGGATGCCCATCTTCAGTAACAAACAGCCATCTGGTAGAGACATACATAAGTGACAACTTTAATCACAGCCCGGAAACAGACCGACTTGCAATAGATTCATTTTAACAGTCAAAAGGGGAGTAGTTAACTCATCCACGGAGGAAATAAAATAGTCATCATCAACAGCATTGACCCCTTGGCCATGTTTCGGCATTGGTGCCGTTATTACATTAGGTGTTTCTGGGGGGTCAAAGTCAATTTATTTTGCCTCGATAAGGTCTTGTACCTTATTCTTCAAGGTCCAACAATTGTTTGTATCATGCCCCAGACTTTTAGAATGATAGGCACATCGAGCATTCGGGTTGTAGCGGGGGGGAGCAGTTTTGGGGTTTTTTGGAGCTTCCCTTAGAGTCACCAGATTGGACTTTAATATATGTGGCAAAACCTGGGACAAGGTCATATTGATCCGGGTGAATCGTCTCATGGGCGCCTCCAGCCTGCGTTGATGGTTTCGTTGTTGATTCGATACACGATTAGAGATTATAAGAGCCCCTACCTTCGGGTGACGTTCAATTTTGTTTTGATTCCTGTGGTCATAAGAAACACTGACCTCCTTCTTTCCAGTAAAGGGTTTCTTCATCGTGCTTGAGGATGCATCCCTTTGAATTTTTCCGCTCTTAATACTGGCTTCTACCCACTCGCCAGTCATTATTAGTTCAGTAAATCCAGCCGAAGAGCTTCCGATCAGATGGTTGAAGTATGGACCAGACAACGTGCCCAAGAACATATCCACTAACTCCATATCAGATAAAGGGGGTTGGACTCTTCCTGCGAGATCCCTCCATTTTTTAGCATAAATTTTGAAACCCTCACCAGCACCCATAAACATACCTTGCAGCTGTGTTCGAGTTGGATCTAGGTCGGCATTATACTGGTATTGCTTATAAAAAGCAGCAACCAAATTTTCCTAATTGCGAATATTGGTTCCTTCCAACTGATAGAACCAATCCAACTGTGTCCCTGACAAACTTTGTTGGAAGAAATGTACCCATAGGTTCCTATCAGCAGTATGGGGTTGAATCTTCTTGACGTGTGACCTTAAATGCAGCTTAGGACAAGAGACATTGTCATATTTAGCAAAAGTGGGGACCTTGAATTTCTGCGGGATGACCACCCCTGAGACCAATCATAGCTCTTCAAAATCCATCTCGGGTACCCCCTGGATCTCCATAGCATTGAGGCGATCCTCCAGCTATTTGTATTTATCATCAGTGGGAGGATACTGTTCTTCAGAGTAGTCGGCTTCTTCTTCTTCTTCAGACTCTGGATTGTCATTTCTTTCCTTGTTCTTTCCTTCTTGATTATCTCCTTCACCTGAAGAGGTTGCAAAATCTAGAGTTCACTTGACTGGTCCTCTGAACCTTCTTCCCAAATTCAAAATGCCGACTAGTTTCTTCGCCTTATTCTTCTTATCTTTTATCATAAGAGCCTTCAGGTCCTCTTATCATTTAGCCAAAGACAAGAACATTTATTGGAATTTATCATTCTGCGCTTAAAGATCCTTTATTGTCTGTTTAATATCCATCTCACTGAAATAAATAGTAGAAAGATAAGGAGACCTGTTGTGAAAACCTGTTTTTGTTATGATGAATGAAAGTGCATATTCAAATGATTTCAAGGAAACTAGGAGATTTAAATTTTTTTAGACAAAAAGAAACACACATTGTAATAATAAATCAAAGTTGATTACATCATGCCTCTCGGGGCTTACAATGGAAGAAATAAAATACATAAATAAAACTCCTAAGACAAAAAGGTCGAATGCATCCTCTTCGGTGCAATATAGGCGTTCAAACTTTGCTCTTTATGAAGCTGCTTCGTGAGATCCAGAACCTTCTTCTCACTGGCATAAAATTGATTCTCAAAGGTGTCTCGTTCTTCCTTGAGCTGGATCCAAGACTTTTGCAACTCTTCGAAGCTTGTTGGCATATCAGGATGAAAAATGATGTGAGGCTCGTCTTCTTGATCAATAGACTCTGAGATCACTGACAGGATAGCAGTGTATGGCATCATAAGACTTTGAGAACAAGCTCGCAACCATCTGAGGTAAGGCTCCAAAGGGATGGAGTTTTTGTGTCCCAAAGCACTGCTATCGGTCTTCTTTACCATGCCCTAAGCGCGAATGAACCTCTGGCGATAATCTTACAGATCATTTGAAAAGTCAAACATAATACCCTGGACGAGCATATCGTGGGGACCATCCCTCCGGGCGTAGCCGAACTGACATAGGGCCAAAGAAAGGTTGTAAGTGATGCCTCTTCTAATGCCAAGGAGTGGCACATTAGGTAACTCTCTGTAGAAATCAATAAAAGAGATGTCTTCTTGAGAGCGAGGGTACCAATAGATATCAGAGTGAGAAAGCGACATTATCCTTTGATTCCACCTTAAGCCTAACTCGTTCTTCATTACTGGCCGAGGGAGGTGCGAAATAAACCACCGATAGAGAAAAGGCATACAACACATAAGAGTCCCTCGTTTCTTCATGGTACAAGTGGAGAGTGAATGCAACATGTCTCCGAGCAATGTAGGCACTGGATTGCGAGCAAGGAAGATGTTGATGGCACTGACATCTATAAATTGGTCCGAATTGGGGAATAGAACGAATCCATAGATTAAGAGAGCTAGGACATCTTCAAAGGCATGGTAACTCATAACATCTAAGAATATTTAAGCTTTCTTCATTAGAAAACTTGCAAGGAGGCCCTTAACTCCACTTCTTCTTTCCCAATTGGATTCAACGTCAGATGGTTTCAAATGTAAAGCTATGGCAACAGTTTCAGCAACTTGATCTTGTTCTAAACCGATGAAAGGTACTTGCTCCAATATAGGTGACCCAAGTATTTTGGATAATTATTCCAATGTAGGCACCAACTGATAATCTGGAAAAGTGAAGCAATGATGTTTAGGATCAAATAACTGGAACAAAACACTCATTAGACCCTCGTCAAACCCGGTAGTAACCAAACTAAGCAAGTGACCATATCTCTTGTTGAACGATGAGCTCTCGGGAACTCTCAGGATCAATTCTTTGAGCTTGGGAGGGACCTCTACAAAATTTATTCGGATGGTCTTTCTGCGAGTTGAATCCATACCCTACCAAACAAAAAGGAAAGATAAATCTCCAACCTCTTGAAATGGTTAGCGTGTATGTCATGATGTTTATGATGTTATGATTATGCTTTGAAATCACAGATATATCAAGCAAGTCACACAAAAGACCCTAGGTTTAAGGGCTTGCGTGAGTTTTTAAAGGTAAGTACCCTCTTGAAGTTTAGTTGGCTCAACCTATCTTATTAAAAGTAATAGGGTTCCAAGGAGTCTCATATCATTGACCTTTCTTTTAGGCATTGTTCTAGCTCAAGCACCAAAGTATTGCGGCCAGAATATCCCAAAAGTCCAATCTCAATGAGTGTAGCATCGAGTATCAACCAAACTTCGGTCGGAACCAAAGTCGGCTATCTCACTACTTTCTAATGGCTTAGGATGAGTCAAGTAAAGGTTCTAAAGGTCAGTTAGCGCTTAATGATACTATAAGGAAGCCTAATGTTATCCTTGACTGACTCAAGGAACATTAGTACAAGCCAAAGTATCACGCTAATGTAGCTATCACTTTATCCATGTCGGTCTACGTCGTACAACTTCCATGATTTATTACTACTTACCTAAAAAGGTGCCCCAGATCCGGGTATAGGATCTTTTAACAAAAGCCCAAGCAAAGACCCAAAAAATTGTTAAATCAAACAAATAAAACAAAGAAAACAAGTAAAGGTGATCTATCCCTAAGGTAACCCCACTTTTAAGTTACTCCCCAGCAGAGTCTCCAGTTCTGCAATACGGTGGGAGAATTGACTTAGAGTGTACTGCATTTGATTGCAATTGTTGCAGATAGCAAGAGTCTCCACTGACTTTTCTTTTATCCAAATGGAAAGGTTGAAAAGAATGGGAAAGACCTTTGAGATTATTTCTTGAGTTCGGGGGTAGGTTTTGGAGAGGGAAGATATTAGAACCCTTTCCATCTGTGGTTATCTATGGGCTCTTAGTTGCTTTCTAGATCACTTGCTTTTGTTTGAAAATATGCTTGTGGAGTGGGTTATGAAAGTATTTTGAAAAAAACATCTTTGTAATGGTTCTCGTTTCTATAAGAACGCATAAAAAGTGTTAGTTTTGAAAAATAGTTCAAAGAGATGTTTGTGGAATGTTTTTTTGAAAGTGATTTTGAAAAGTGTCTTTGTAATGGTTCTCATTTCTATAAGAACATGTACAAAAAGCTTTGTCTTTTGAAAAATGTTTCAAATGAAAGTGTTTGGTGCATAAAATGTTTTTGTAGTGAGCAAGCGAGCAACTAGGAGCATCCTACCAACTCAAAAGGTCTTAATGTTCTTTTCATCCTCCTTTGGATGTTTCCATCTTACCATTGATTTGGTAAGAAGCCCCATCATTGGATGTGAAGGGACGGGCGTGTGATGTTTGTATAGTCATAGAAGGCAACCTATGGGACATTTTAGAAATTCTTGTTTAAGGACTAGATTGTTTACCGAAGGCAACATTAAGGGTCATCGAGGGACTATGATCTTTTATCAAGGGTCATTGATAAAATGCCTATATTCGAGGGACATGACTATTTTTCCAAGGCAACAAGTGAGATTACCCTAAGGGTGCATGTGTGTGAATAGTGTGTTTGATTGCATGCATTTTGTATTTGAATTTTATAGGTTATCTACTTGTTGTTTTTATCTTGCCATACATCCTATTACTAACATTTATACAAAAATAATAAAAACGCAGAAAAATAAATCCTGCACTATTACAACCATATTGAATTAGCAAGAAAATATAAAGGCAAAATAAAATAAAGAAGGAAAAAGGGGATCTTTCGATTCAGGCAGCAACACTCTTCGATTTTTCTTCTTAACTTCTTTCTACTTGGGCCAGCAGCAAGGTCATGCCCTTCGATTTCACTTCTTGCTTGTTCCTTTCGATTAGGACCTAGAAGGCAACGTGATTATCCTTTTGGCTATTTCTTTCGTTTGAGACTTGGCAGTCAGTATGGACATCCTACTGGCTACTTCCTTTGTTTGAGGCTTGGCATTCAGTAAGGACATCCTACTGGCTACTTCTTTCGTTTTAGGCTTGGATTTAGTGTGAGGGGCATTCTTTGCCTCAGGCTCCTTGCTAACTCCTTCAACTACAGGCATGCTAGGTCCTCGGGTTGAGATTCAAAAGTCTTGAGTACTTAGCCAATCGAAGGGTACATTGAACCTGTTTTAAATTCTTAATATTCAACATTCAAGTGTAACTTTCGAAAGCTATGGGCCATGGGTTAGCACAAAATTATTGGGTCTTAAAGTCCAAAGCCTAACTAGTCAAAGTTGAGATTTTCAACACACGGGCAGTCAGAATCGAAGGTTAAAACATGGTCAAGTTCTCTATATGAAATATCTAAATTTTTTCTTTATTGGTATGTGTGCATGATTTTTAAATAAAATAGTTTCAAGTTTAAAGGGAACTTACCTCTTGAAGTTCTTAAATCGAAGGAAACTGCAAGTGTCTTCCTTGGTGGTGAATGAATGTTCGTTGGGGCCTTCCTGAGACTAATCCAGTTACTACTTTTTTCAAGCAGTCACTGAATCGAATGAGGGTGTGTGAGTGAATCGAAGGTTTTTTCTATAACAAGTAAAAGAGTGAATCAAAGGATTACTATATTATGGTTGGGGGAGTGGGTCAAAGGTTAGCTCTCTGATCACTTGGGGAGTGAATCGAAGGATTCACTTAGTGTACAAAGGGGTTTGAGTTTTTTTAGAAGTGTTTGGAATTTTTCTTTTTTAAAACGTTGGGAGGTGTTTGAGAGTTTTGGGAATTTTTCACAAGAATTTTCTTGCAACTATTCAGAGGCCCCTAAGATGTGTAGTGGAGGCTCATATTTATAGATGGCTTTGGCTGATGTTTTAGGAGGGAAAACAAAAAGTTTAAACAAAAAAGGCATGGTGTGCTTGTAGCTTTCGAGGGACAATGTTTGTATTCCATTTTGGTGCAAGAAATAAGGCAGTATTGCATGACTGCTGTGGAGCAGTTTTGGAGTTTTATGGCCAGTGTATCAGGCCTGAAATTGGCAGTGCATAGGACTTGGTAGGCAAGTACCTTTGGGCATCTCAACCTTTTGTTTTAACCCCATAGCCCTATCCTTCGACCAGACTCCTCAACAACATTTCCTTTTTTCAGATCAAAGTGTCCTTCGAAGGGCTCATATGGGTATGCTTCTACCAGGCCTTTTGTGGGTTCCTTTTAATGGTCCCAATATATGCTCCTAGAATGGATCAACAAAACATGTCACTCGATTGGGACATCTAGGCATGTCTGGAAAGTCCTTCGAATGTGCCACCATGGTACTTCTTTCGTATGAGACAATGGCATAGTGTAGAATTTGTGTGTTGAAGCAAACCATTTCCAAGGGAGATACTTCCCACTCAAACTTGCCTGCAAGGAGTCATATGGTCAAAATAAAGGTTGTATGTAAGAGCTCCCTGCTTTGTGACTTCATGGAAACATACAAGAGATATTTTCTCAAGCGAAGGCTTGCATGAAGGGAACCACATGCCCAGATGAAAGGTGTAACCAACAACTTGTACTGAAGGATTCACATGCCTCAAACGAAGAATGCATGTAGAGGATAAAGGGCACAATCAAAGCTTGTAAAAAGGGAGGGCCACATGCCCCAAATGAAACAGGCATGTAGAAGGTAAAATGTGCAATCAAAGGAGATGAGAAAATAGGACTTTGCCTCCCAAATTGAAGGACATCAATCAAGAGGCTCTTTGTCTTGGAAATGAAGGAGGGTTCAGGAGGCTCTTGCCTTATGCATGTTGGCCTGGTGGGAGCCTCTTGCGTGCAAGAAGGAATCTGTGGCTCAATAAGAGGCTACATATAGCCAGCCATCACTTTGTGAGTCAAAGAAAGCATGGGGGAATATATGTCCAGTCAACACAGGCATGCTAGCATCAAACATCCAATCGAAGCAGGCATATAAGCAATCATTGTATTGTGAACCATGTGAGGTCAAAGATGCAATCGAAGGTTGCATGCAGGAAGTGCCTTCCTTATAAGTCAAAGCCAACGCGCCATAGGCCCACGCCCAGTCGAAGGATACAATCTAAGCTTGCATCAAAAGAGACCAAAAGGCTAATCGAAGGAGGTAAATCGAAGGAGACTTGTTTTTTCTCCAATTTTGTCAAAAATATTATTTTCATATGTTTTCCCCTTTTTAACAGTTTCCTCTTTAACTTGATGCTGGAAAATCCAATTTGTAGTTATGCAAGCTTGAACTTTGAGAATCATTGTGAGAAATCCCTTGAGAAATGAGAGGGAAAATTTTGGGATACAAAAGACTCATTATGTGTTACATAACTAACATGAGTCGACTCATGCTAACATGCATCAACTTATAATACAGATTTCTGCCTCTAACTGTTTTCTGTTACATATATAAGTAAGTTTTTTTTAGTAGTAACAAAAATGACACATTTATTACAATTGTGAGTATCAATTATTAGCATCAAGAAGCCTGAAAGATACTTCATCTTCATCATCTTCTCAATCATCTTAATTTAACAACAACAACGAAAATCAACCATCTTTGTTCAATTGGATCAAGAGATCAAGAGATAATTTTCATTTATGCATTCAAGGGATCTCAGCTGGGTTAAATATTTTGAAGGGGGCTTCGAGGAAAAACCAAGGGGTTTGTCCTTCAAGAACGGATGTGTTCTTGAGGGTTTGTTAGTC
Source organism: Vicia faba (assembly GCA_948472305.1). Taxonomy (NCBI): domain Eukaryota; kingdom Viridiplantae; phylum Streptophyta; class Magnoliopsida; order Fabales; family Fabaceae; genus Vicia; species Vicia faba. The sequence continues at coordinate 259,228,637 of OX451737.1, read as the reverse complement.
ACGACCGCATAAGTCAGATTCAGCTGTAGCGAGGGGTTTGGAAATCAGAGGGATTTTTGCAAATAGGTCGTGGAAGCGGAGGATCAGTTGTGGATCTTGCAGGGAATCTTGATAAGGCTCATATCAAGTGGAGGTTCTTACAAGAAGAAGAAGATCTTAGGGATTACTTTTTGTCTATGTAGTGTAACCTTGTATTCAAACATTCAGCAAATATGTTATAATAATTCTCAATTTTAATTTTGGAATTGAGAGGGAGACATACCCATACGCGAGGACGACAGTGGGGAACTTCCTTACTAAACTGCTTGTGTATTGTTTTTTCTTTCTCTTTATCTCTTTGCATTTTCTGCAACTTTGTGATTCAATTAGCTTGCTGATTTTTCTGTTTAATGATAAAATAATGGTTCAAATACTTTCATCAAATCACCATTATTAATCATCAAACAAGCATACACCAAGCGTTTGACAAATTGCTTACAAGTTTTAATTCATTGGAAACATTGTTCTTGTGATAAGTGAATTAAAAACTTTAAGTAATCTGTGTTTAAGATTCAATTATTTCATACTAATAAAATCCAGCAAGTTTATCGCATGTCTAGTTTTCTAGTAGTTGGTCCAAATAGACGGAAGTTGATTCTGGACCTTACTTTTTCGCTGCTTTTAACAAACTTTGATAAAATATTTTAAATCCTTGAAAAATAAGGAGGTGATCTATTCACCCCCCCCCCCTCTTGATCACTTGCCACACCGTCTAAAAAGTGGTATCAGGGTGCCGGTTAGCTGGTGCTTTGTGTCTACTAGTAACGCTATGGCCTTTGAACCAAAGGGGCCTATAATAGAGCTCCTATTTTCAATGGTGAAAACTATGGCCACTGGAAAGACTGCATGCAAGTACACATAAATTCCATTGACAGGAACATATGGACTACAATTAAGAATGGTCCTTTTCAAATTACCATAAGGAATGATGCAAGTGCAATAGTACCTAAACCTGAGGATCAATGGAATGAAATAGATGAAAAGAAGATGCCGTGCGATTGGAGAGGCAGAAATATGATAATCTCAGCACTTGGTGTTGATGAATATTATAGGGTGTCTCATTGCACTTCCTCTAAATAAATGTGGGATGCTTTATAAATTTCCCATGAGGGCACTACTGAAGTTAAACAGTCCCACATTAACACACTCAATCAAGAGTTCGAGCTCTTTCACATGAAACAAGGAGAATATGTCTCCTACATGCAAAAGATATTAGTTCATCTTTTGAGTCGTTTAAATTCACTTGGAAAACCTGTTTCCAATGAAATTGCTGCTAATAAAATTATGAGATGTCTTAGAATGTAATGGCAACCTAAAGTAACAGCTATCAAGGAAGCCAATGACCTCACTACGCTTACCATTACAACTCTGTTTGGCAAGCTGGAAGAACATCAACAAGAATTGGAAAGTCTTGAAAAATATGAAAACAAGAGTAAGAAGGAGAAGAATAAAGACATGAAGGGTGAGAAGAAGTCAATAGCTCTAATGGCTTCTAGCTCCAAGTCCTCAAACAAAGAGCAAGATAATGACTTAAGTAGTGATGAAAATTCTGATGATGAAGAAATGGGACTTTTTTTTCCAGAGATATAATAGGTTTATTCGAAAGAATGGAATCAAGCACTCCGATAAGAATCTCATAAGCTTTCGAAAACAGTCCAAAGAGTCAAGGCAAGAAGAGAATAAAAACCAAAGAAGTAAAGGACCTTGCTACAATTGTGGTAAAGTTGGACATATAAACCAGATTATCCAAAGATGAAAAAGGACAAAGGAAAATATCCACCAAAGAAGTTAAATAAAAAAATAAGAGCTTACATTGTATGGGAAAGCGATAGTGATTCATCAAATGATGATAGTTCGAGTGATAGTGATGATTCTGCAAATTTATGTCTCAATGCACACACCAAAAATCAGTCCTACCACAAGAAAAACAACCACGACAAGCAAGACAAGCATATCCTAAAAACTTTTCTTCTATGTCTTTTTCTGAACTGAAAATAGCTTTTGAAAAACTGCAAAATAAAGCTGAAGATGCTTTTAAGAGATTATCCTCCGATAAACAAATATTTTCATTCTTGGAGAGTAAAGTCTATAAAGCTGAAAAAGAATTAAAATGTCTAAAAGCTAGTATTGCCGAAAGTTCAAAGGATAAGAATGTTAGAGGGTGTATTCTTAGAAGGGAATGCGAAGTTTGTCATATTTGGCAACAAGTGGTTAGAACTCTTAATGCCAAATTGGAAAAAGCTTTACAGCCCAAGGTTACTTTTGTCGTCGATCCTAGACTTTTAAAGAAAACGTTGAATCCAACATATGCAAAATATTATTTTTTTGAAAAGATTCCAAAGGATTCAATGAGCAGAAGTAAGAAAATACATCATCATCATGGTTTGTGTCATTATTGTTGTTGTTTTGGTCATATCGTTGAAAAATGTAAGTTTAGGATATTTCTTGTTCCTAAAGGAATTTACCAATGGAGGCCTAAAAGCAACCATGTTACCACTTACCCACATGGACCCAATAAAAATTGGGTACCTACCTCTCTTTTGATATTGTAGGAAAAGTGTCTTACATTCATGGATAGAAGATAGTTTATAGACAGTGGGTGTTAAAAGCACATGACAGGTGACATATCACTTTTCATTGACTTCAAATAAAAGAAGAAGAGATTTGTTACTTATGGAGACAATAACAAAGGAGCTATACTCAGTAAAGGTAGTGTAGGTAATCCCCCTACTCTACTATTTCTAATGTCCATTTAGTATAGGGGGCACAATTTGTTAAGTATTAGCCAATTGTGTGACAAGGGTTATAAAGTTACTTTCACAAATACTTGTTGCATAATTGAAAATATTGAATAAAATATTGTGTCTAAGGGTATTCGAGTAAACAACAACTATATGCTTGACCTTTTTTATGTATCATTAACAAGCACTAAGTGTCTAGTCACCTTGAATGATGATTCTTGGCTTTGGCATAGACGTCTATCGCATGTTAACTTTGATTTACTTAATAAGGTTGTATCTAAGGATCTAGTAGTGGGTCTTCCAAAGATAAAAATTACAAAAGATCACTTATGTGATGCGTGCCAAATGGGAAAGCAAACAAGGGTCTCTTTCAAATCTAAAAATATGATTTCCACTTCACGACCCCTTGGGCTTCTCCATATGGACCTCTTTGGACCTTCTAGAACAAAAATTCTAGGTGGAAATTATTATGGTTTTGTAATCATTGACGACTACTCTAGATTTACTTGGACTATATTCCTTCGTAGCAAAGATGAAACCTTTTTTGCTTTTAAGAGTTTTGCAAAAACCATCTCAAAACAGAATGGAATTAAAAATAATTACAATTCGAAGCGATCATGGAGGTGAATTTCAAAACCATCTCTTTGATAAGTATTATGACAAGCATGGTATTGATCATAACTTTTCATCACCTCGAACTCCACAGCAGAATGGAATTGTGGAGCGTAAAAATCGTGTTTTAGAGGAGTTCGCAAGAACAATGCTCAATGAGGGTGGATTACCAAAATGCTTTTGGGGTGATGCAATTAGCATAACTTGTTATGTTTTAAACAGAATATTAATTTGTCCTATTTTGGATAAAACACCTTATGAACTTTTAAAAGGAAGAAGTCAAACTTTCACATCTTCACGTATTCAGTTGTAAATGTTTTGTTTTGAATAATGGTAAATAAAATCTTGGGAAATTCGATGCAAAAGCAGATGAAGGTATCTTTCTCGGATACTCATAATCAAGTAAAGCATATAGAGTATATAATAAGCATTTACTTACTATTGAGGGGTCAGTCCATGTTTCTTTTGATGAATATTATCCGAAAAATGTCGGGAAAGGTATTTCTCTTGATGGTGCAGGTGTATCTACAGAAGACATACTCAAGGAAACTGTTAAGGAAATTGATTAGTCCAAAACAGTTGACGATGAGGAGGAAAAAGATACAAGCCATACAAAAGATGAGGAAGAAGAGTCAATAGAAGTAAATGATCTTCCACTAGCTTAGAAATCCTCAATAGACCATCCTATTGACAACATATTGGGAGATATTTCAAAAGGAGTGATGACTCGCTCTAAGATAAGTAATTTATGTTATCACTTTGCTTTTGTTTCACAAGTAGAACTTAAAAATGCCAAAGGGACCATTATTGATGAATTTTGGATAATGGCCATGCAAGAAGAGCTTAATTAATTTAAAATAAATGACATTTAGGAACTTAACCCTTGTCCGCGAGACCATCATATCATAGGCACTAAGTGGTTTTCTAGAAATAAACTTGATGAAAACAGAGTGATAACCCACAACAAAGCACGTTTAGTGGCACAAGTGTAGAACCAAGAGGAGGGCATTGATTATGAGGAGACTTATGCTCCATTTGCTCGCTTATGCGTGTGCAAAAAAATTTAAGCTTTATCAAATGGACGTAAAGAGTGCTTTTCTAAACTGAGTCATAAATGAAGAGGTATATGTCTCACAACCTCCTGGTTTTGAGAATAATGAATATCCATATTGTGTTTTCAAATTAAAACGAGTGTTATACGGTCTTAAGCAAGCCCCTCGGTTTTGGTATGAAAGACTTAGTAAATGTTTACTTGATCATGGATATTCAAGAGGTAAAGTGGATACCACTCTTTTCATTAAGCGTAAAGGAAAGCACATTATTTTAGTTCAAGTATACGTAGATGATATTATTTTTGTTTCAACTAACCTACATTTGGTTGAAGAATTTTCTAAGGTTATGCAGGGTGAATTTGAGATGAGTCTCATGGGGGAGATAAACTACTTCCTCGGTCTTCAAATAAAGCAGCTCAATGAAGGTACAATTGTATGTCAAACAAAATATTGCAAAGAGTTGCTTAAACGATTTGGAATGAAAGACTCAAAATCAATTGACACCCCTATGCCTACCAACGAGAATTTAGATAAGGATGAACATGGTAAGAGTGTAGATGTCAAGAAATACAGAGGTATGAGTGGATCCCTTTTGTATCTTACGGCATCTAGGCCTGATATCATGTTTAGTGTTTACATGTGTGCACGATATCAATCGGATCCTAAGGAATCGCACTTGAAAGTTGTCAAGCGTATACTTAGGTATCTCAATAGTACATCTAAGTATGGGCTATGGTATTCCAAGGGAAGCGATTGCAATTCAGTAGGTTACTCCGATTCTGATTTTGCTGGCTGCAAGTCAGATAGGAAAAGCACAAGGGGAACATGTCATTTGTTTTCAAACTCTCTAGTGAGTTGGCATAGCAAAAATCAGGTTTCTGTTGCTTTGACAACCGCTGAGTCTGAATACGTTACAGTCGGTAGTTATTGTGCTCATATTTTATAGTTAAAGCAATAATTACAAGACTATGATATTCAATTAAAACATATTCCAATAAAATGTGACAACACAAGTGCTATAAATCTTACTAAGAATCATGTCTTACACTCACGCACTAAACACATAGAGATCATGCATCACTTTCTTCGCGGTCATATTGAAAAGGAGGATGTTATGTTTAAGCATGTTGATACTACAAATCAACTTGTTGACATTTTTACAAAACCACTAGCAACGGAACCTTTATTCAACATTCATCGTGAGCTAGGGATTTTAGATCTCTCTTACTTGATGTCTTAAGCATACATGTACTTAAGTTATATCTATATCTCACCATGCTATTGAGATGTGTTTTTAGATTTTGTATGTGTGTCTTAACATCTCATCAACTAAGGTAATATATTTCCTCTCTACTTTCTCTCTAATAATTCTATAATTACTTATAAATTGACCTTAATTGTTCCATTAATACTGTCTATATATTTCTCTTACATAAATTTTTTGAACTTGACATATGAAAACTCCATTACATCATTATGTATGCATAATCATCTTTAGATAGTTCATTTTTCATAATCATATAATTGCAAATGGGTCTCATATCTAACTATTCACAGAAACTTGTAGGAAACTGCACTTCTGTTAAAATTTACGGTTATGAGTCAGCTCATACAGTTAGGAGTCGACTCATACTGAAGAAAAATGTAAAAACAGAAATCAAATTATCCTTATGTCTTTTGTTCTGAAGTTTGTATTAATGTTCTATTCAAACAATTTTTGTTATAGCTTATGTAAACCGAATATTCTCTGAGTTAAATGCTTTCACCATAATTATTTTATGTTTACGCAGTTATTACCATGATTATGCCAAGATTCATTCTGTGTGAATGACATTGGTTCTTTTTGTTACAAGTTTGCTGAGATTGTATCTCAATTCATGTGTGCTGAAATTGCTGAAAATCTATCTTATTCTCTTTTTGATGTTGTCAAAGGGGGAGAAGAAGATGGTGTTAGAAATGGATTCTTAATATGAAAAAACTCATGGGGAGCAGCTCATTCAACCATATTGTATCATTACACATCATCAAATATTCGCCATTATTAAAAAGGGGGAGTTTGTGAGAAACCCCTTCATATAATTGGTTTTGAATGATAGAAAATATATGTTAAAAACGCTTTACCTACATGTGTGCATTGTAAAAAATATAGTATAACGTGTTTAAAATGAGTTAAGAATGTGTTTTAGACATAAAACACTGTTATGACTCGACACAAACAGCTTTGCATCGATGCATACTTAAGCAAAGAATCATAAAAACAATTCTGCTTCAGTATGAGTCAACACATCCATGCTATGCATTGACTCATAACATGTTGATGCCCCTGGAATACAACCTTTAATGTTTATGCATCGATACATAACTTCATGCATCGACACATGATATGTTGATGTCCCTGGAAAACATTTTTGAACTTTTATGCATCGATACATAACATCATGCATCCCCTCATAACACGTTTTGTCTACAAAATCAAAAGTTCAATTCAATATGTGTCGACACATACATGTTATGCGTCGACTCATGTAAAATGGTTGGCTCTATAATATGTTGTAATATATGCATGCATCGACTCATAACAACATGTATTGACTCATCTGTGTTACATAACTAACATGAGTCGACTCATGCTAACATGCATCGACTCATAATACAAATTTCTGCCTCTAACCGTTTTCTGTTACATATATAAGTAAGTTTTTTTTAGAAGTAAAAAAAATGAAACATTTATTAAAATTGTGAGCATCAATTCTGAGCAGCAAGAAGCCTGAAAGGTACTTCATCTTCATCATCTTATCAATTATCTTAATTCAACAACAACAACGAAAATCAAACATCTTTGTTCAATTGGATTAAGAGATTAAGAGATAACGTTCAACTGTGCATTCAAGGGATATCAGTTGGGTTGAAGATTCTGAAGAGGGCTTCGAGGAAAAACCAAGGGGTTTGTCCTTCAAAAATGGATGTGTTCTTGAGGGTTTATTAGTCACGGTAGCACAAGTCAGATTCAGTCGTAGCGAGGGGTTTGGAAATCAGAGGGATTTTTGTAAACAGGTCGTGAAAGTGGAGGATCAATTGTGGAACTTGTAGGGAATCTTAATAAGGCTCATATCAAGTGGATGTTCTTACAAGAAGAAAAAGATCTTAGGGATTTCTTTCTGTCTGTGTAGTGTAACCTTGTATTCAAACATTCAGCAAAATTGTTATAAGAATTCTCAATTTCAATTTTGCAATTGAGAGGGAGACGTACCCACACGTGAGGACGACAGTGGGGAACTTCCTTACCAAACTGCCTGCATGTTGTTTTTTCTTTCTCTTTATCTCTTTACATTTTCGGCAACTTTGTGATTCACTTGGTTTGCTGAGTTTTCTGTTTAATGATAAAATATTGGTTCAAATACTTTCATCAAATCACCATTATTAATCATCAAACAAGCATACGCCAACCATTTGACAAAATTACTTACAAGTTTTAATTCATTGGAAACATTGTTCTTATGATAAGTGCATTAAAAACGTTAAGTAATCTGTGTTTAAGATTCATCTATTTCATACTAATAAAATCCAGCAAGTTTATCACATGTCCGGTTTTTTAGTAGTTGGTTCAAAATAGACGGAATTTGATTCTGGACCTTACTTTTCTGCTGCTTTTAAAAAACTTTGTTAAAAGATTTTAAATCCTTGAAAAATAAGGAGGTGATCTATTCACCCTCCCCCCCCCCCTCTCGATCACTTTCCACACCGTCTAACAAGTTGATTCTAAAATGATGGATGAGGAGGTAGATGAAGACGCTGTCATCATAGGTTAGGGTGATCAACATTGATGCTCTAGGTTTAAAGTTTGATATCACCAGCGGAAACCAAACTGAGGCACCTGGAAGAAAATTGGTATGATTAAGAAAAAGAGTATATATTTTGGAAGTCTTCTACGATAACTTCATCTTGGGAACAACCAATAGTAACTGCAATCTATGATGGAGTGATGATAATGGGGTTTCCAAAGACAAATGAGTGAATGAAAGATCCAAATAACTTAACTTTAACATTCATCCAGAAGTCCTTGACTAGGTCAAGATAGATTGATCCAGTCAACATGGCAAAGTAGTTGGACCATCCTTGTGTGGTTATATTTTAAGTAATACCCATATTAACACCAACTTATCTTGGAATGTTTAGATGTCATTCGGAGATAATTGTAAGAAGACCATCCTCACCGAAAAGGATTCTTGAATCCATGAGGAGCAAAAGATGAATGACTATGGTAGAGAGAGACCAAACCTTTAAATAGAAGAAAGGAAAATGTAATTGTCTATATAAAAGATACAGTTCAGATACCCCACGAAAGATGACAATTCAATAAATGTGAATTTAGAGAGAGAGAGAGAGAGAGAGAGAGAGAGAGAGAGAGAGAGGGTATAATACAAGTTCCAAGACGCAAAATAAGACACGTGATAGACACTTATGATAAAAATTGAATAGTGAGCTAAACATTTTCATTTCCAGTGAGGTAGTTTACCAAAAATGTCAGATATTTAAGGTCTAACATTAATTAATGAAACTACTCTTCAGTATTCGTAATACAGAGATTTCAATAAAAGATATATTTGACCATAAATACTTTGAACTTTTCCTTGATAGAATAACTTCTAACTTGTATAGATATTTATAATTACTCTATCAAAGAGTATATAAATACTAACTTGTAATTTTTTCTCTTGTGAGATCTCCTTCATCTTCTATCTTGTAGGGTTTTCTTTACAGGAGTCTGATCAATAGAGGCTTCTGATTGAACATCTTTTGATCTTCTTTCTTCTTGTTATTTAGCAGAATCTCCATTACCTTCAGATTCTGAAAAGATAATTCTCCATATCTGCAAGTTTATCAACTAGCTTTGACTTTTCAGAGTCAAGCTTATCATCAAATTTGACATGAGTTGATTCAAAAAATGTTCCAGTGTTATATACTCTATAGATTTTTAAGCTTTCTGAACATCATAACATGATACCACTTTGAGCGTTAGAATTAATCAATTTCAGATTTTCTTTAAAGCCCGGGATAAAACAAGAGCATCCAATTAATGAGGATAGAAAATATTGGTTTCTTGTTTTTCCAAAATTTATAGCATGTCATTTCAGGAATAGGTCATATGGAGACATTGTTCTAAAATTAACATGCAGTGCTTACATCCTATTCTCATAAGTACTTTGCTATATTGGCTTGACAAAGTTTGAGACATTATCTCAAACAACATTTGAGTAATGAAGGTGGTGAATACATAATGTGACACATCCCTGTGTTAGAGAAACTTCACCTAAGTCCACTTGTTGTAGTTATTTAAAATAACTAATCCTTACTTCTTTCCATTGATTGATGTAGTTTTCACTAATTCAGAAAAATTAATGTGCAGAAGTTCCAACAGATTGGAGAAAGAAACAACATTATTTTATTTAAAATAAGATTTTGAAAAATTTTCCCTTCTGACGTGTTTCATAGAAGGCATCTGAAGTAAACTTCAGTTAAGGCAAGCCTTTGATAAATTCAAGCTTGTTCAACAGAGAAAACTTTCTCAAGCTAACATAACTTATACATCTGAGCCACGACCACTGCTCACCATTAACATACATGAGATGATTTATTTTTAGATTTACAATGTCAAAAAGCCTGATCTTATAAGTGTTGTTTCTCTCCCCTTCATTAAAAAAGGATATAACCATGCTAACAGCTACGGTTTTAGAGTTTGTGATTTATTCCTTTTGATCATCTCTGAAACCCATGACATTTTAGGCTTAAGTTCCAGACTTTGGAATATATGCCTTTTCCCATCATGTGTTGCAAGTAACCAAAGTCCAGGTGCATAGACATGTGTTTCAATTACACTTCTAAGGATGTTTGCAACATAAATTATCTTATCCTTTGGTACCCAAAATTTCTTGGGTCCTTTCTCGTTAGATCTACCAAAGGTGTAAACAACTTTGGTATTAGAAGAAGAATATTCATATTTACAAGAGTTAAAACTATCTGGTTTAGCCAATTGATTTTCATCAGATTTAGAATCAGATTTCTCTTCATCTTTTCCATCTTCTTTTGGAACAAACCCGGTAGGCACAAAGTGAGGGTATAAGGTAGTTGGTATGTTTTCCTTATTAGATTTAGATTTTTCATGAGGATCATAACCAATACCATAACTCCATTTCTTCTTACACCATAGATCATGGAAGCAAGCACACTTCTCTGTATGCTCTTAACTAGAAATTTCTGGAAAGCTTTGTCATAATTCTTGATGACATCATTAGTACTCTAAGAAGCTTTTGGAAGATTTCTCGTGCTTTTAAGGGCAAAGTTTTCATCTTTCAATAAAAAAATTTCTTCTTTTAAAATAAAAACTTATTTCTTCAGCTTACTGATTTCAACAGATACAGATTCATGGGTGCTTTTGAGATCCTTTAACTCAATGTTGAGTAACTCATGTTTTTCTAGAATTTCAACTAAGGAAAATGTTAACTCAGAATGAGTAAGATCAAAGAATACCTCTTTGTAGAATATTTCTTCTGTTTCTGAATCAGCTTCACCTCCTGAGAGGAATACTTCACTTGATGTTCCAATAAGAGTTATTAGCGCCATGTTAGTATGTTCCCCATCTAAGTCGCAGTCAGAAGAGGATAAATCATCCCAAGTTTCCATTATCCCTTTCTTCGTACTTTTAAGAAGCTTCCTTCCTTGGTATGTCCTTTTGAATCTGAGGACAATCATTCTTGTAGTGTCCTGACTTATTGCATTCATAACAAATGACTTTGTTGCCACTGGACTTCCTTTAACCAAACGTTGATTCGAAGCGACCTACAGTCCTTCTTGAACTTCTAAACCGGTTACCTTGATTTCTCTTCTAGAGACGGTTAACCCTCCTGGTTAGCAGATACAACTTATCTTCTTCATCATCAGAATCTCCTTCTGAATACTCAATATCTCCCGCTTGAAGAGACTTGGACTTCTCATATTTTTTATAGATTTGAGCATAATACATTTTATCTTCTTCTGTGGTTCATCTTGTTCTAGCTCAATCTCGTGACTTCTTAGAGAACTTATCAGTTTTTCTATAAAAATATTATTTAGATCCTTTGTAAGCTTGAGTGTAGATACCATAGGCCTACATTTGGTTGGCAAGATTCTGATAATATTCTTCACATGATCTGCCGTTGAGTATCCTTTGTTCAGAACTTTCAGTCTTGCAACTAAGATTTGAAATCTTGAAAACATGACTTAAACACTTTCATCATCCTCCATTTTGAAGACTTCATATTTCTAAATCAAGGCCAGCACCTTGGTTTCTTTGACTTGACCATTTCCTTCATGAGTCATTTTGAGAGAATCAAATATAGACTTATCATAGTCTCTATTTATGATCTTCACATACTCAATATAAAAAATCGCATTCAACAAGATGGTTCTTGCTTTATAATGATTCTTACAATCTTTCTTTTGTTGACCAGTCATAGCTCTCCTAGCTATCTCTTTTCCAATATTATCTGTGAGAGATATGTAAATATTGACTATGAAATCCCAAAGATCAATATCATGAGCTAGAAAGAAACCTACTAGTCTATCTTTCCAGTATTCAAACTTTTCTACATCAAAGATGGGAGGTTTAACGTTATAACTTTTATCGTTTGAATCTGTTGCTACAACAGTTGGTGTGGATTCAACCATTGTTTGTATGGGTTCAACCATTGCGTTTCTTCAATGAAAAACTCATCTAGATCTTTATCTGACACGTTTAAGTGTTTGATAACTACCAATACTAGAACCGGAGCTCTGATGCCAATTAAAGGTGTGAGAAACACAAGAAAAGGGAGTTTGAATTTGGTTTCACCAAATTAAATCTTTTCGACGGTGACAAAACAAGTTAGTTTAGAACATAACAGTAGATGAACACGATGATTTTTATCCCGGTTTGCTGTTAACTAAGATACTCCAGTCCACCCCCTCAAGGATGATTTCTCCTTCAACAAGGTCTTAGTCCACTATAACCAAACTGATTACAGAACAACCCACAATAAGTTTGATCAACCTTATTGTCACCCCTAATAAGTTTGTTGATCCTTATTGTTAATCCACTCAAGCCGCAACAGGAGTCTTCTTGAGATCATACTTTCACTCAGTCTCTCAAGGTATTATTCAACAACAGTTAAGTACTTTCACTGTATTACAGATTTACTTCTTGTAAGTGTAATGCCCGTTAATTTAATTAATTATTCAATTAAATTATTTTTGGATTATTTGTTGAAAAGTTGTGAGATGTTGAGAATTGTTGTATAAGTTGTTAGATTATTATTAATTAATTAATTAGTTGATTAATAATAATAATAATGTTGGAAATAATGGAATAATGATGTTGGGGTTATTTCATTGGTTGGAAGTAGTAAAGTGGGGGTTTATAAGTTAGGCCCAATAGGATTAATGATATAAGGTTAACCTAACACAAGGATTTGGTCTTTGAAGAATAAGAAATCTTGTGTGTGAATGTGAAAGCTGCACAAAGAGAGGAGCAAGGTTGCACGGTCGTCGAGAAAAGTTGTGTGATTGTCAAGCAGAGCAAGGCAAGGCTGTCAGCTTGAATTTTTGTAGAGCGGCCTTCAATTCAGGTAAGGGTGGGGTTCTGACCTTATAATGGGATTTATGATGTGTATTATGTGCAAATTGGTCGTTTGTATGACTGTTGTGCATTGATGTTTCTGGATCGGTTTTTGAAGTTACCCGGTTCCTTATGTTGAGGTCGTTTAGGGAGTTATCGTATGATTGTCTTGCATGATTACTTAACCTGTTGTTGAAGTTTCCTGTTAGTAGTGTTGTGTGCGTTTTGAGTTATCTGTATGATTTTCCGGTAGAATCGATGATTAGGTTAGTGTAGTTTATCACTGGGTGGTGTGGTCGTTAGGTTGTTGTGGTGTTCCTAGTAGTTGGCAGAAAACTAGTAAATTATTGCTTTGGTCATTATAGGAAGGGTTTAGTGTGACTGTCTTGTACAATTAATGAATTTGTTGATAGGAAATATAGTTACCCATTGCTGTGTAATTCCAAGCGGTTGGCCAAAAATTATGTTTTGTATTGATGTGGTCGTTTTGACGTTGTATTGCTCCATGCTGGTTGGCCAGAATGAGTGGTTGAGGAGGATGCTGATGGTGTTAGGTGCCGAGCGGCTTTTAGGCTGCAAGGTGTGTCGGGTAATATACGTGTTGGATGTCGAGCGACATTAGGCTGCAAGGCGTGTCGAGGATGACATTACTGTTGTCGAGCTGCACGAAGTTGCAGGATGTGTCAACGAGCGTAAATTAGTTGTATTTACGTCTTGCTTATTGTGCATGTCGAGGGGCACGTAGTCTCCCTATCCCTTTTACCCGTACATGTTGTTTTGGTCGATACCAGTGTTGTGTAAGTCGTTCTGAGTTGAGAAAGTCCAGGTTGATGATTTAAGTTGAGATGCCTCTAATTATGGGCAGATATTATGTTGTAGGCTTATGGCCAAAGTTGAATTATGTTGATGTTTAATTATTGTTGATGTTGTAGGCGTATGGCGAATGTTGATTTATGTTAAGTTGTTGTTGTCTCTACATTCATGTTGTATCGCATACATCTTATATCAAGTTGGAGCTGATACTCGTTAAGTTGGCTTGGATTGGCAAAATATTAAGTTGAAGGCTTATGCCTTGTTAATGCCTGTATTTATTGGTAGATTTTTAAGTTAGGAGTTCTGCTCCATTGGTATCACATGCATGTGCATAGTAATGAGTTGCATTTTACGTTGCATATTCGAGTTTTTGTGTTGATGAGTTATTTGTTATATTTTGTTGATGTTTTGTTGTGATAGATGTTGTTTAAAGTTGTGATGTGGTTATTTTGCATAGACTAATTCTTATGTAATATTTATCATACATTATATTATATTGTTTGATATCTCACTCCTTCTGTTTAAATGTTACCGTGATGTTGGTAACGTGCAAGTAATCCAGAGTGAAGGCAGTTTACTTCAGTAGTTTGAGTCGGTGTTATTGCTCTGATACGTAACACTCGGAGGGATGAATGCTTGCTAGTTTATTGTTGTTATTATTTCAGTTGTTGAACGTTAAGTTCTTTTAAGTTGAATGTTTATTATTTGAAGTTTTTTAGTTGGACAAAGATGATATATTCTTTTAAGTTGAATATTTGATTCCACTTATAGTTGTGAAAGTTATTGCTTTTAACGGATTAATTTATATCGTTGTTGGTTCATCAAAGTTTAATATGTTATATGTCTGCAATGAATTTCGTTGTTTTAAGTTATAATTGTAGTATCCTGATTTTGTTGTCAGAATTTTGTAACTCTGATTTTTATATAATAGTTGGGTAGAATTGGGGTGTTACAAAGTTGGTATCAGAGCAAGTCGGTTCATCCGGACAAGTTGTCTAATGTAGTTTATTCCTTAGTACGTGACAAGTGTGTGAAACATTGTCGGTGCTTGCTTTCTTTTCGGTTGTAAGATGTTAGTTCAGTATGCTGCTGATGGTGATAGTGCAAGTATTATTGAAGTTTTATTGTTTCCTGAATCCTAAGATAACATGGATTCAATGTTTTTTTGTTAATCAAGTTGGAGTGTCTTGAAGGAGGATTATCAGAACTTGTTGATGTTTACTTCTTGAAGGATGAGGAGCAATGTAATGGTTGTTGATATACGAGTAGAATGTAAATCCCTAATGTTTCTGAAGGTGATCGTTAAGTAACAAGGATAATTTTTAGAAGATGGAATTTAGAAAGTTGCGATGTTTCAGCACTACTGGTGGATTGTGAAGTTGTCGGTTTGAGTATCCCTTGCGTTAGATGTCGATGTTTGAACGGTGATAGAGTGACAGATTATTGTAGACCTTGTCGTGGGATCCTTGTGAGTGATTGTAAAAGTTTTTGAAGTTGTTGGAATATTTTGAATCACGAGTCAGAGTCAGAAATGTGAAAAGATGAGTATGATTTAAAGAATGGTAAGTGTCGGTACTGGTACAAAGAAATTTTGTTTTGATGTTATGGTAAGGTGTGTAATGGTATGTCGCTACATGACGTCGATGTTCGCATTTTTGGATAACTTTCAAAATTTATATCTTGTGTTTCGAGTATCGGATTGGTGTTCCGTTTGAACCTATGGGGAGATAGAAATATATTCTATCCTATGAAAGTGTTTTCAAATATGGTTGATGCATTCCCATATGGAGGAAATCTGAAGTCATTTACAAAACTAGAGGCTTTTTGGACATAATTGATTATTATCGCAGTTGTTCGAGACGAGGTCAAGCATAATATGTTGTTGGCGGATAAGTTGAGAAATGAAATGTTCGGCATTAAAAAGGATAGTCGTTCATCATTTCAAGTATGGGATGTTGCATGTGAAGGAAGTTTTGTAGAACTAAAGAAAAGATTGACGACTGCTCTGGTATTGGTTTTTCGTAATCCGAGTGAGTCATTCATATTGTATTATGAATGCGTCTAAGATGGGACTTAGTGGTGTGCTAATGCTGAATGGATAAGTTGTTGCTTTTGCTTCTATACAACTCATAGTTCATAAGAGGAATTATCCTACGCGTGACTTAGAGTTAGCAGCGGTGGTGTTTATGTTGAAGATTTGGAGACATTGTATTTTTGGTTCTAGATTTGGAGTATTTAGCAACCATAAGAGTTTAAAGTATTTATTTGATCAGAAGGAATTAAATATGAGGCAACGAAGATGGTTAGAGTTGTTGAAAGATTATGATTTCGGTTTGAATTATCATCCAGGTAAAGCTAATGTCGTGGCTGATGCTTTAAGTCGAAAGACTTTACATATGTCGCCAATGATGGTTAAAGAATTGGAGTTAATTGAACAGTTCAGAGATATGAGCTTAGTTTGCGAAGTAACACCGAAGAGTGTTACATTGGAGATGTTGAAGATTAACAATGATTTTCTAGACATTATCAAAGAAGCTCAGAAGTTAGATGTGGAATTGGTATATTTGGCGGTTGGACTCGATCAGTCTTAAAATGATGATTTCAAGTTAGATACGCAGGATGTGTTAAGATTCTATAATCGAATTCGCATTCCTGATGATGCGGAGATGAAGAAAGTAATTTTTGAGTTGGAGGATACTTAACCTTCGTGTGAGGCTAAGTAAGTGTAATATGGACCGTGTAATATGTTGAGCGTTGGTGTCTCATCGACAAGATTGAATGAGGGGGAAATTATGGGAGAATTTATAAACCTCATTGGAAATTATTGGATTATGGTGCTTTATGTGAGTTGAGTACAAGTTCTAAAGGAACACTATTATGTTTTGGTAACGGTGGTTTATACTCCATTATGGTTGTCGGCTATTGTAACACGGTGGGAGAACTGACTTGGTTGTTTTGCGTTTGATTGCAAATGTTGCGGTTAGCAAGAGTCGCCACTGGCTTTTCTTTTATCCAAAAGGAAAGGCTGAAAAGAATAGGAAAGACCTTTGAGATTATTTCTTGAGTTCGGGGGGTAGATTATGAAAAGGGAAGGTATTAGCACCCTTTTCATCCATGGTTTTTCATGGGATCTTAGTTACTTGCTAGATCACTTGCTTTTGTTTGAAAATGTGCTTTTGTGTGGTTTTAAAAGTATTTTGTAAAGATGTCGTCATTTAGGCAAACTTTGTAATGATTCTCATTCGTAATAATGTGGATAAAGGTGTTGATCTTTTGAAAATGTTTTCAAGTTTGAAAGGTGTTTTGAAAGTGTTGGTGTTTGTATTGAAAATAGCAAGGATGTTTTAGTTTGAAAATGAGCAAGTAACTAGAAACATTCTACCTACTCAAAAGTATTTCATGTTCATTTTCTCTTTCCTTTGAAATTGTTATCTTACCATTGATTTGGTAAGTAACCCTATCTTTGGATGTAAAAGGGACGGGCGTGGGTCATCGTATAACCATGATTAGCAATGTTGTAAGATATCTTAGCATTTTCTTTAAGGGACTAAGATCATTTTGAAAGGTAACATGGATAGCGTCATCGAGGGACTATAATCTTGTATTTTATTTGTTTTTGCTAAGTGTGATACGGTGGGAAAGAACTGACTGTTTTTGGAATGCTGGTTCGCGTTTTGCGTTTGTTTTTGCAAAATGTCGCGGTAAGAAAGAGTCGCCACCGTCTTTTATTTTATCCAACAAGGAAAGGAAAAAAGCACAGAAAAATTCCTTTTTCGAGATGTTTCTCGGGTCCGGGGGGTAGATTATAGAAAGGGAAGGTGTTAGCACCCTTTCTATCCGTGGTTATCCACGAGCTCTTAGGTACTTGCTCAAAGTGTTTTCAAAATCTTCTTTTCTTTGTGTTTGTGGGTTTGAAAGAGAGTCTTTGTTTAAAAAGGAGTGTAAGTGTGAAAAGTTTTGTTTTATTTGGAAAGAGAAAGTACTTAAGAACATTCTACCTACTCGAAAAAGGAATCAATCTGTACTAATGTCCTTTAGACAATTCTATCCCACTATTGAAGAGTAGGTAGCGTCGTTGTTGGAGTTTAAGGGTCAATTCGACTAAGGGACGTGTGGTCACTAAAGCAATGTTAGAATGCCTTAGCGGTAACCCTAATGTCTTAGATCATTTTTCCGAGGCAACCGTTTCGAGGCAAGTATGATCTTTGGACAAGAGGACGACCTCTAAAACTTCCTATACTCAATGACCACGTTCGAAGGCAACCAAGCAAGGTGTACCCTAACAGTGCCCATGTGCGAGTGTGTTATTTTCAGTTAATTTGTCTTTGTACATGTCAATGGTTATCTATGTTGATTTTAAGTATAAACATTTGATCTTGTCATGCATTCCCTATTATCAAACATATAACAATTTATAAATTCCGGAAATTAAATTGCGGAAATTAAATCTAATTATTACAAGGCGTCGGGTATTTACATCGCCAAAAACAACCCTTGAAATTAAAATGCGGGAAATAAATAAAGCGATAAAATAATTAAAGTCCTAATTAGACTATTACATTCCGGGAAGCAGATACAATATTGAATAAAATTAGATCGCGTGCGAGAAATTAAATCGGGCAAATTTTTAGGGTTTTGACCCTTTTATTAAAGAAAGTGATTTTTTTGAGTTAAAAAGAAATTAAATTAGGTTAATTACTAAATCAATAAACAAATTAATTAATTAATAAAAATGATATTTTTGGATTTTTGAGTATTTAAAGAAATAAAAATAAATCAATCAATGTTAGTAAAACATAATTATCTAAATTAATTTTAATTATAGCAAAATAATAAAAAGTTATTTCCTAATTACACTAAATTAATTAAGTTAATATTTATTTACAAAAATAAAGTGCTGAATTTAATTTTAATAAATAAAATATATTTTTTGGTTTTTGATTTTATTAAGAAAAAGATTAATTGGTTAGTGATTAAATAATAAAAATAATTAACTATTAAATAAAATAAAGAAAAAGAATGAAATAGAAATACTCAAGGGGGGGGGGGGGGGGGTTGGGCCTGATTTGGATGTGAGAATTGCAATTTTTTGGCCCAACAAGCGCAGGCCTGATTGACTTTGCTGATCCCACGTGTGCACGTTGACTAGAGCATATGGTGCACGTTCAATCTTGGCCATCAGATCTGGCCTGGGGCCATCTGGCGTTTGGAGATTTGAGGGAGTATGATGCGTTGAAAGGCATGAGACACGCTGGAACACTTGAAAGAAAATAATAACAAATATGTGGGGGATCTGGGATTCGAACCCAGGTCCTGTAAGCCATTGCACAACACGTCTACCACTGGACCACTACACTTTATTTGTTAATGTAATAAGAATAAAATATAATATTGGAAAACACGTAAATGCCAGAAAATATAAAAAAAATAAGCGCGAAATATGAATGGTCCAATTGGAACAGGCCACGTCTTCGTCTTCCCCGTTGGCCCCTGGTTTTTTACCTGCGAATTTACATCCGCAACTAAATGCGCATGTGCATTCAAAAATCTATTCTAGGCCATTAAAACCAACTCCAAGACCGTGGTTCTATCCGTCTGGGTCTCCTGAGCACACCTATGCCATTCTTGGATCTTGATTTCACCTGTACATGAAATGCCCAAAAACAAACTACCAAAACCCTATGTTCGGTTATAGGGCCATGGCTCATAAAAACGCAATCAAATAATGCAGAATCCTTCTAAATCGAACGATAAGCATGAATATACCAATGATTTGTCAAAAAATTGCAAGAACATGAGGATACGATTTCAACTGAAAAGTGATTTTTTGAGACACTTACAGCGCTTTAGAACGTGTATGGAAACTGGCTAGGAGTTGATTTCGCTTCAGTGGATGTCCAACAATGGATTCACGTTGAGATTTGGTTCTGAATTGGCCTCTAAGAGTGATTTCAGTTTCAAGCTTTTTCCAAGTTTTTTCAAGTTTTGTTCTTGTGATTTTGCAGCTTCTAACCTCTCAAACTCGTGCCTTTTCATTGTATATGTAACATGGAGTGAATTAGGTTAACTTTCTTGGGTTGAATCCTTATGCATTGATGTTTTAGGATTTGATTTGATCCACCATTGAAAACCTTCCAACTTTGTCCAAAATCCAATATTTTGTTCATGATATGGTGAGATACGAGTTTTATCATGTCCATGATGACAATTAAGACCTATAACAATCAAAAAGATCCTAAATGATCAATATTTAGATTTTATTTGATTTAAATTGATTTAAAATGAATTAATTCAATAAAAAATCAAATAAAATAGAAAAATTAATAAATGGACATGAGGCTGAAGCTAGGACACGTGTGTATTGTTACAAGACCAAATCAAGTGTAAAAGAATGGGCCCATTTGACAAAATTTGAAGTTTGGGGGATAGTTGACTTTTGGCAATTTTGCAAAAGTTCCCAACTTCAACAATGCATAACTTCTTCAATTTTGAACTTTTGGAGGTGTTCTTGGACTTTTTAGAAATCTTGAGATATCCTCTAACCAAACCTTTTGGTCTAATCTCATTTTGATATTCCATGCTCAAGTTATAAGCTTTGTAAAAAAAGGTGTTTTTGTTAACTTTCAAAAATGACCTATAATGTCCAAATTTGTAACTTTTTGTGAGTGGATTTTATGATCTTGGGGTATGAATATGGATTGTAGGAAATTGCATCCTATTCAAAATGAGCTTTTGATGGGTCATTTCTCATAAAGTATGAGAAAGTTATGCTAGGTCAAAGTTGAGTTGATTTTTCCTACAAAACCCTAATTTATCAACTTTTGAATCTTGATGAATTTTGAGCAATCCTTGATGAATCATGATCAACCCTTGATCAAATGATGAAATACCCTTCAAAATGAGAATGTTGACAAAAAATCTTGGAGTTTGACTGTATTTGGGTCACAGTTTACTTTTGCCCTAGCATAGACGATTTTTGGACCTCTTGAGCAATTGACTGACCAAACTTCCTCTGCATGGCTTGAAATTTGACATGGATGAACTAGAGAACATATTAGGACATTGGGGAGAACTTGAGGTTATTTTGATGCAAGGACCTTGATGCAACATAAAACCCAAATTTAAGGTTGACTGCCTTTGGAGACGACTTGACTGTCCAACTCTTGAGCAATCTTGAGCAACTTGGAGATTTTTATTGCCATGTCTTGGGAAATATGAGAGGGAAAATTTTGGGGTCCAACAGCTTCCCCTGTTCAATTTTCTTAAACCTGAGGATATAGATTGGCTTTCGGGCCTTTCGTGATCCGAAGGTGGAAGATGATTGAACACTAGAGTGCCCAGAAATTTGCACTCGCATGCTATAGTATCAGCCTTGTGATGTCGGGAATGGGCTTATAGATTCCATTTGGAGGCTGTTGATAGGTGGTCTGAACTTTAACTGGAATACGAATCAGGGAGATCTTATCGGTGATCTGAATGAACCAGAGTAGGTCTTGGATTAAATTTGACTAGATCAGCATCAGAAATATCTTTAGGAATCAATTTAAATGGACCAGACAAGGTCTTGGATTAACTTCAACTGGATTGGAATCAGAAAAATCTTTAGGAATCGATTTAACTGGACCAGAGAAGGTCTTGGAATAACTTCAATTGGATTGGCATCAGAAAAATCTTTAGGAATTGATTTAACTAGACCACAGAAGGTCTTGGAATAACTTTGATTGGATCGACATCAGAAAAATCTTTAGGAATCGATTTAACTGGACCAGACAAGGTCTTGGAATAACTTTGACTGGATCGGCATCAGAAAAATCTTTAGATATCGATTTAACTGGACCAGACAAGGTCTTAGAATAACTTCAACTGGATCAGCATCAGAAAAATCTTTAGGAATCGATTTAACTGGACCAGAGAAGGTCTTGGAATAACTTTGACTGGATCAGCATCAGAAAAATCTTTAGGAATCGATTTAACTGGACCAGACAAGGTCTTGGAATAACTTCAACTGGATCGGCATCAGAAAAATATTTAGGAATCGATTTAACTGGACCAGAGAAGGTCTTGGAATAACTTTGAATGGATCGGCATCAGAAAAATCTTTAGTAATCGATTTAACTGGACCAGACAAGGTCTTGGAATAACTTCAACTAGATCGGCATCAGAAAAATCTTTATGAATCGATTTAACTAGACCAGAGAAGGTCTTGGATTAACTTCAACTGGATCGGCATCAGAAAAATATTTAGGAATCGATTTAACTGGACCAGAGAAGGTTTTGGAATAACTTTGGCTGGATCGGCATCATAAAAATCTTTAGGAATCGATTTAACTGAACCAGCCAAGGTCTTCCACATAGTTGAGAATTTAACTGCATCTTTCCTGAAGGGCAAAGGTAAGTCATATGCAATGCATGATATGGATCAAGCAATGATGTTCTCAACATAAATGAGATTGTATTATATGATGCGTATATGCATGTATCATGATGTATGGAAATGTAATGTTTTATCTGGGGAAGATAAATCCCGGATAGCTGCTGGAGACAGAGTTGAATTCTTTGTTTCCGCTGGGGATGGTGAACGAAGGTAATTACAAGAATAAACCTGCAGGTGAAGAGAACTCCGTTGGGGAATAAACTGATGAGGAGGTTACTCTGTGGGGTAGAGATGCTCTGCTTAGGACTCCACTGATAAACTCTACTGGGGATGATTACCGTTGCTGGTGATACTGAGTCTGTTGAGGATTGAATTCCTGTTTATAAAAGGAAAGAACTTCACTGGGGATGACCTTTCAGTTGCAACTTGCTGGGGATAACCCTGTTAGACTCTTGTGGGGATAAACCTTTGAATTCTGCTGGGAATGATCCTTTAAACTCAGCTGGGGAGATTTATTTTTGTACTCCACTGGGGATAAACTTCTAGAGTCTACTGGGGATGATGCTTCGACTCCGTTGGGGAAGCTTTTTCAGACCGTGCTGGGGAAATATTGACTCCACTGGGGGGTATCTTGCATTCTTCCGGGGAACATTCTTATACTTCACCAGGGAATATTAAGACTGTCGGGGATATCAAGCCTTTTTAGTGTCGATGGTAGATAAACTCTGCTCGGGGAGAGTTATTGTTACTGTCTTACTCTGCGGGGAGTGAAGGTATCTTAGCCATATTCTTTAGCTGAATTTACCCTGTACCTGGTGGACAGAGCAATTATACAGTTCAAACAATTTTTATTGCCCCTGTTTCTGACATTGCCCGTAATCATCTTTTGTTTTGTATGTAAATATTCATGAGCAGCACTTAATGTCAAATGCATACATCAAAAATGAACATTGGACGTTCTTTGCAAAACAAAACGGATAAAGAAAAATAGTTTGAAATTTGTATGAAAAATAATTTTTATTGATTTTGAAGTTTGGCTTGTAAATAGGCGTTTTTGTACAAGAGGCTGACGTCCTAGTAAGAGAACATCGTCGAATAATAGAATTTACACAATTTGTGAAAAACTAAACAAAACAGCTATGTGAATGATCCCACTGGGTTCCAACTCTGCTATTGCCTTTATGTCCTTGAGCATCTCATCACTTTGCTACTGGTTGAAGATGAATCAGATTGATTAGTGTCGTCCGAGCTTGATAGTCGATACCGAAGTCTGGATGCAAGATGATCCGATGAGACATAGTGTTACGCTTTGATCCCTAATTTTTTCTTGGACCGCCCTTTCGGGTTTTCAGTCCACCAGGATACCCTTTTTTGCCCAAGCCTCCTTTTCAGGTTTTCGACTTGCCGGGTGTACAGATTTTTCATTATTTTCATCCCTTATTTTTGCCTGAACCCTTTTAGTTCGCCAGGAAGCCCTTATTTTTGCCTAGGCCAGTCAACCTAGCGGGTCTTTGATTATGCGTAGTATCTTTTCACTATGCCTTCATTGACGGGGTGAGGAAGGTAGTCACCATCCATGGTGGTTAGAATCATAGCTCCGCCTGAGAAAATGTTCTTAACCACAAATGGCCCTTCGTAAGTAGGGGTCAATTTGCCCCTGGGATCACTTTGAGGTAGAATAATGCGCTTCATAACCAGGTCCACAACTTGAGACTCTTGTCTTCTAACTTTCTTGTTAAATGCCTTGATCATCCGTTTTTGGTACGTTTGACCATGACAAATAGCAGTAAGTCTCTTTTCGTCGATTAAGTTCAGCTGATCAAGCCGGGTCTGAATCCAGTCGCCTTCACTCAAACCTGCATTCTTCATGATTCAGAGAGAGGGTATCTGAACTTCAATGGGCAAGACTGCCTCCATACCATATACCAAGGAGTAGGGTGTTGCCTCTGTTGACGTTCGTGTTGAGGTATGGTATCCATGAAGAGCGAATGGTAACATCTCGTGCCAGTCTTTGTATGTCACTCTCATTTTCTGCACAATCTTCTTAATGTTTTTATTATCCGCTTCTACAGCCCCATTCATCTTCGGTCGGTAGGGAGAAGAGTTGTGATGTTGTATCTTGAATTGCTCGCAGATCTCGGTGATCATCTTGTTGTTAAGATTGGTACCATTGTCCGTAACGATCCTCTCTGGTACACCATATCGGCAGATCAGATTGTGCTGAATAAACCGTGCCACAACGTTCTTGGTTACAGTAGCAAAGGAAGCTGCTTCAACCCACTTTGTAAAGTAATCAATAGCTACCAGGATGAAATGATGGTCGTTGGATGCGGTAGGTCTGATCTCGCTGATCATATCAATGCCCCACATCGCAAAAGGCCAAGGTGCCGTCAAGACGTTTAGAGGTGTTGGAGGTATGTGCACCTTATCAGCATAGACTTGGCACTTATGACATGTCCGAGAATGTTGATAACAGTCGGCTTCCATGGTGGACCAATAATATCCTGCCCGTAGGATTTTATTTACCATGGTGTGTCCACTAGAATGAGTTCCGAAAGTACCTTCATGTAAATCGGCCATGATCCTTTCTGCTTCATTCTTATCCACACATCGCATTAAGGTCGAATCATGGTTACGCTTGTAAAGGATGCCATTGCTGATGAAGAACTTTGTTGCGAACCTCCTCAGAAATTTCTTGTCATTAACAGATGCACCCTCGGGGTATTCCTGAGCTTCAAGATACCTCTTTACCTCATGAAACCAGGGTTTATCCGCTACCTCTTCAGTCTCAATATCACAGCAATGTGCAGGTTCGTCCATTCTTTCAATGATAATCCGTGGAGCCTCGTTGTCCCGATTGAATTTAAACATAGAAGACATCGTAGCTAGCGCGTCCGCTAACTGATTCTCCTCTCTAGGGAAGTGTTCAAAGGTTATCTCCTCGAAATGGGGAAGCGGTGTCAATACATACTCCTTGTAAGGAATAATATTTGGGTGTTTCGTATCCCAATCGCCTTTGATCTGACTGATCACGAGAGCGGAATCCCCTAAAACACTTAGAAACTTAATCCTTAGGTCAATTGTGCTCGAAGACCCATGATGCACGCTTCATACTCCACCATGTTGTTGGTGCAGTTGAAACATAATCGGGCAGTAAATGGAGTATGAGAGCCTTTAGGAGATACGATCACAGCGCCAATGCCATTGCCCAAAGCGTTCGAAGCTCCATCAAAGTACATAGACCATCGGGATCCTTCCTCAGGTCCTTCCTCCTGTCCAGGTGTCTCACAATCAGTTACCAACATGATATTCTCGTCCTGGAATTCAAAGTTCATAGACTGGTAATCATCCACTGCTTGATGTGCCAAATGGTCTGCCAACACACTTCCCTTGATTGCCTTTTGGGCCGTATACTGGATGTCGTACTCAGTCAAGATCATCTGCCATCTTGCTATTCTTCCGGACAAGGCAGGCTTCTCGAAGATATACTTGATTGGATCCATCTTTGATATCAATAGAGTAGTGTGAATCAGCATATATTGTCTCAGCCGGCGAGCAGCCCATGCCAAAGCGCAGCAAGTTTTCTCGAGCAGTGAGTATCGGGTCTCACAGTCGATAAACTTTTTGCTAAGGTAATAAATAGCATGCTCTTTTCGGTCAGACTCGTTATGATGACCCAACACACACCCCACTGAGTTGTCGAGTACTGTCAAGTATAAGATCAGAGGTCTCCCTTCAACTGGAGGCATCAAAATAGGTGGCTCTTAAAGATACTCTTTGATCCTTTCGAAAGCGGCCTGACATTCATCATTCCAACGTACTACTTGATCTTTCTTCAGCAGCTTGAAGAATGGCTCACAAGTAGCAGTCAAGTGCGAGATGAATCGGGAAATGTAGTTCAGACGTCCCAGAAAGCCTCTGACTTCTTTTTCTGTTCTGGGAGCTGGCATCTCCTGTATAGCTTTCACCTTCGCAAGATCCACTTGAATACCTTTGCCGCTTACGATGAAGCCCGAAAACTTACCAGATCTCACCCCAAAGGTGCACTTGTTCGGGTTTAACCTCAGCTTGTACAACTTCAGCCTGTCAAACAGCTTCTACAGATGGTCAAGGTGTTCCTCCTCAGTCTGGGACCTTGCAATCATATCGTCGATGTATACTTCAATCTCATGATGGATCATGTCATGAAACAAAGCAACCATGGCACGCTGATACGTTGCCCCAGCATTTTTTAGTCCAAAAGGCATGACCTTGTAGCAAAAGGTACCCCATTGAGTAACAAAGGTTGTCTCCTCCATGTCTTCGGAAGCCATTTTAATCTGATTATAACCGGAGAAACCATCCATAAAGGAGAATACTTTATGCTGAGCAGTGTTGTCAACCAGAACGTCGATATGACGTAGAGGAAAATTATCCTTGGGGCTCGCCCTGTTCAAATCCCTGTAGTCAACACACATTCGAACCTTACCATCCTTCTCCGGCATAGGAACCACATTGGCCACCCACTGAGGGTAAGAAGTAACTGCTAGAAAACCGGCGTCAAACTGTTTCATAACTTCAGCCTTGATTTTCTCAGACATCTCTGGGCGCATTCGGCGGACCTTCTGTTTCACTGGAGGACTGTCTTCCTTGGTAGGTAGGCGATGAACCACAATATCAGTATCCAACCCAGGCATATCTTCATAAGACCAGGCAAAGATCTCAACATAGTCACGCAGCATTTGAATCAACCGTTGCTTCACACTAAGCTCTAGATTAGCACCGATCTTAACTTCTTTCTTATCCTCTTTTGTACCCAGATTCACTGATTCCACTGGCTCTTCATATGGCTGTATAGCCCTTTCTTCTTGAAGTAGCAGTCTTGCAAGTTCACCAGGCACTTCACAATCATCTTCACCTTCGTCTTCGGCTAAGTTGATCGGACTTTCGAAGTCATAATTGGCAGTAGCAGAGTCGTTACCAATGAGATCCAGAGTGGATGTAGACCTGTATATGTGAGTGTGTGTAAAATAGATGTTTTGCAATATATAATAAAATAAAAACAAGGAGCGCAAGATTTGAAATGCAAGAAATGTCCAATGCTTTTATTAATGATATATGAAAATGACACACATAAAGCCCTCACAAATGAAGCCACGGTGCCCCGGGTAAGACACCGGGCCGTGAAGTTTAAAACATTGTCTGTTACAAATTCAAAACAAAAAGTTTCATTACTGGGTGATAACAGAAACGGGAATAGAATCCTTCGTTGTCCAGTTGCTTAGTCCACCATCGGCGGTTGGGTATATCCAGCTGTCAATGTCAAACCCTTCATCATCATCATCCCTGATAGCATTCACCCCTGCATCTTGCTCAGGCTTTTCTGGTGCTCCGAACTCAATCTCATTCGCATCGATCAAGTCTTGTACCTTGTTCTTCAACACCCAGCAATCATCCGTACTACGCCCCGGGCTATCAGAGTGAAAAGCACAGCGGGCATTAGGGTTGTACTTCGGTGATGTTGTATTTGGATTCTTCGGGGCTTCCCTTAGAATCACTAGGTTGGTTTTCAGTAACTGTGGAAGAATCTGAGACAAAGTCATGCTGAGACGGGTGAATTGCCTTCGAGGTTTCTCGTCCTTTTGTTGATTGTTGTGCTGAGGAGCACCAGCAGGTCTTGAAATAACAACCGCATTAACAGCTTGGCGGCGTTCAGGTCTATTCTGGCTTTTCGAACTGTAGACAGCACTGGACTCTTTCTTAAAAGGCTTTTTCTCGGTGTTTGATGAGGCACCCTTATGTATCTTACCAGACTTAATACAAGCCTCAATCCTCTCACCGGTCATAATTAGCTCTGTAAACCCAAACGAGGAGCTTCCGATCAGATGGTTGAAAAATGGACCAGACAAGGTCCCCAGAAACATGTCCACAAGCTCCCGATCAGCCAAGGGTGGTTGCACTATTCCGGAGAGGTCTCTCCACTTCTGAGCATAATCTTTGAATCCTTCACCCGTTCACATTGACATACCCTGGAGTTGGGTACGCGTGGGAGCGAGGTCGGAGTTGTATTGATACTTCCTGTAGAAAGCAGTAGCCAAATCTTCCCAACTACGGATATTGGCTCCATCTAACTGATAGAACCATTCAAGCTTAGTCCCTGAGAGACTGTCTTGAAAGAAATGGATCCATAGGTTCTTATCAGCGGTGTACGGCTGAATTTTCCTCACATATGACCGAAGGTGCAGCTTCAGACAAGAAACTCCGTCATACTTATCAAAGGCTGGTTCCTTGAATTTATGGGGAATCACCACCCCAGATGATACACCTAGATTACCAGAATCCATACCAGGCACTTTTTGAACCTCCATAGCACTCAACCGGTCTTCCAATTGCTTGTATCTATCCTCAGCAGGAGGATATTGGTCTTCATCGAAGTCCGTCTCGTTGTCGGAGACCACAGGGCTAGGAGCCCTCCTTTCTTACTGACTATCTTTCCCTCCAGATGAGGTGGTCAAATCAACTTCATTCTGAAGCCTGTTTCCAAACCTATGTCTTGTGTTAAACAGGATTGTCCTATTCTTCTTCTTCTTCTTCTTCTCTTTCAGAATCAGGGTGTTCAGATCTTGCTGACCCTTAGCTAGATTCATGAACAACTCTTGGAATTGGGCATTCTGGGCCTTTAGGGGCTTGATTGCTTGCTCAGTTTAAGGTTCAGCAGACATGATTAGTGCTAAAATAAATAGCGAAGAAGATAAGAGCCCTGTAATGGGTACCTGTTTATGAAGTGTATGGGAAGAAATGCGTATGATTATGATTTCAAAGACAATCGGGAGATTCAAATTTGTAAACAAGAAAGGAAACACACTTTATTAGATAAACTTTGGAATTCAAATTGTTCAACTGATGCCCTCAGGGAATTACAAGAATGGAAATACTGAAAAGTAAATAAAAACTGGAAAAGAAACAATCAAAGGTCAATCAGTGCTCTCATGGTCTCTTCTTATCGGTGAGGACATAATCATTGAGAATCCGCTCTTTCTCCAACTGCCTGGTCAACCTCTGGATCTTCTGCTCTTGCTCATTGAACTTCTCTCGGTAAGCATCCCGTTCCTCTCTCAACTGCATCCAAGATCTCTTCAGTGCCCCAATGTCAATGGGCATGTAAGGATGGAGGATGGTCGAAAGAACCCCTTCTTCATTAGCAATTTCAACAATGATAGGCCGGACGGCTTCATACGGCATACCCAGCTTTTGGGCACGGATACGAACCCATCTGAGATATGGCTCCATCGGAAGTGAAGTCTTTAGGCCCAGCTCGTGTGGATCAGATATATGAAATCTATCCCAGGCCCTTAGGAATCTGCGGTGTTGCTCGTCGCTATCCCCTTGAAAATCAAAGATGATACTAGGCATTAACAGCTCAAGAGGTCCTTCTCTTCTGGCTCTCC
Source organism: Vicia faba (assembly GCA_948472305.1). Lineage (NCBI taxonomy): Eukaryota > Viridiplantae > Streptophyta > Magnoliopsida > Fabales > Fabaceae > Vicia > Vicia faba. Next base: position 259,198,950 of record OX451737.1, on the reverse strand, counting down.
CAAACTGACGTAAGGCCAAACATGGGTTGCAAGAAATTCCTCCATGGGTTCCTATCAGTGGAACATTGGGGTACTCCCCACAATGATCAATAACTTCCACCTTGTCCATACCTTTGAGAGTCCAAATGATGTCATTATGAGAGAGAGACATAACCCAATAGGCCCAGCCCATGCCTTCTTTGTTCTTCAGCACTGATTTGGGGAGGTGCAAAATAAACCACCTCGCCAATAACAGAGCACAGCACATCAAGGTTCCCCGCTTTCGGGCCATACGAGCATAAAGCTGATGAAGAATGTCACCCAAGAGAGTGGGTACCGAATTACGAGAGATGAAGATTTTCACCGCATTCACATCAACAAAGGAGTCAGAGTTCGGAAACAATACCAAGCCATATATCAAAAGAGCCAGAATATCCTCGAATGCCTTGAAATCTAGACTATCCCAGAAATAGTTAGCCTTACCAACCAAAAACTTAGTCAGAAAGCCCTTTGCTCCACTTCTAGTTTACCAATTAGCCATTACCTCATCCTTGGTCATATGAAGGGCTGCAACAATCTATTCGGGCCTAAGGATCTTCTCCCAACCAGTAAACGGGGTTTGCTCCAGAATAGAGATACCGAGCAGATCAGAGAACTCTTCTAAGGTGGGAACCAGCTGGTAGTCCTGGAAGGTAAAGCAATGGTACAACGGATCATAGAATTGGACCAAAACACTCATCATCTGCTCGTCCAATTTGGAGGTAACCAAACTGAGAAGATACCCATGTCTTCTGGTGAAGGAAGTAGTGTCAGGCATCTTTGCAATCAACTCTTTAAGCATGGTGGGAACCTAGACAAAATTGATCCGGATGGTATTCTTACGCGTAGGCATCATGACCTACAAAACAGAACAAAGATGAATCCCTCCTGTCTTTGAAATAGGTTAGTCCAATGCAAGATGTATGCAATGTTATGATGTCATGATAGTAAGCACACCACAAGTATCCACAAATAGCAAACATGGTAAAGGAACACAAGTCACACAGAGAGCCCTTAGATTTCAGGCTGGCAAGGAGCTTAGGTACTACCCTCTTTCAGTTCAGTTGGTTTAAACCTGTCCTAAAAATAGTAACCGGGTTCTAGAGGATCTCAATATCACTGACTACCCTCAATCGGTCATAATTCCAGTTTAGCAACCTTTTCTTGCGGCCGAAATCATCGCGAGAGTTTAGTCTCAATGAGTGTAGCATACTGCTACTGTTCTATGGCTAAGTTGGTCAATTTAAAGGTTCTAAGGTCAGTTGGTGCTTAATGACCCCTTAGATGACCCATATTCTCCTCGTTCCAACACAAGGGATATCGGTATAGACTAAAGTGCCAAACCAACGTAGCTACTGCTTCAACCGTATCGGTTTATGCCGTACAGTTCCCTCACAGTTTATTGCTACTTACCTAAAGGGTATCCCCAGATCCGGGTTAGGATCTATAGTAACTCCGATTCAAGCCCACAAATATAAAGCATACCAAGCAAACAATTGAAAACATAATGATCTAATCCTAAGGTACACCCCTCTTATAAGCATCCCCAGTAGAGTCGCCAGTTCTGTGATACGGTGGGAAAGAACTGACTGTTTTTGGAATGTTGGTTCGCGTTTTGCGTTTGTTTTCGCAAAATGTTGCGGTAAGCAAGAGTCGCCACCGTCTTTTATTTTATCCAACAAGGAAAGGAAAAAAGCACAGAAAAATTCCTTTTTCGAGATGTTTCTCGGGTCCGGGGGGTAGATTATAGAAAGGGAAGGTGTTAGCACCCTTTCTATCCGTGTTTATCCACGGGCTCTTAGGTACTTGCTCAAAGTGTTTTCAAAATCTGCTTTTCTTTGTGTTTGTGGGTTTGAAAGAGAGTCTTTGTTTGAAAAGGAGTGTAAGTGTGAAAAGTTTTGTTTTGTTTGGAAAGAGCAAGTACTTAAGAACCATCTACCTACTCGAAAAAGGAATCAATCTGTACTAATGTCCTTTAGGCAATGCTATCCCACTATTGAAGAGTAGGTAGCGTCGTCGTTGGAGTTTAAGGGTCAATTCGATTAAGGGACGTGTGGTCACTAAAGCAATGTTAGAATGCCTTAGCGGTAACCCTAATGTCTTAGATCATTTTTTCGAGGCAACCGTTTCGAGGCAACTATGATCTTTGGACAAGAGGACGACCTCTAAAACTTCCTATACTCAATGACCACGTTCGAAGGCAACCAAGCAAGGTGTACCCTAAGAGTGCCCATGTGCGAGTGTGTTATTTTCAGTTAATTTGTCTTTGTACATGTCAATGGTTATCTATGTTGATTTTAAGTATAAACATTTGATCTTGTCATGCATTCCCTATTATCAAACATCTAACAATTTATAAGTTGCAGAAATTAAATTGCGGAAATTAAATCTAATTATTACAAGGCGTCGGGTATTTACATCGCCAAAAACAACCCTTGAAATTAAAATGCGGGAAATAAATAAAGCGATAAAATAATTAAAGTCCTAATTAGACTATTACATTCTGGGAAGCAGATACAATATTGAATAAAATTAGATCGCGTGCGAGAAATTAAATCGGGCGAATTTTTAGGGTTTTGACCCTTTTATGAAAGAAAGTGATTTTTTTGAGTTAAAAAGAAATTAAATTAGGTTAATTACTAAATTAATAAACAAATTAATTAATTAATAAAAATGATATTTTTGGATTTTTGAGTATTTAAAGAAATAAAAATAAATCAATCAATGTTAGTAAAACATAATTATCTAAATTAATTTTAATTATTGCAAAATAATAAAAAGTTATTTCCTAATTACACTAAATTAATTAAGTTAATATTTATTTACAAAAATAAAGTGCTGAATTTAATTTTAATAAATAAAATATATTTTTTGGTTTTTGATTTTATTAAGAAAAAGATTAATTGGTTAGTGATTAAATAATAAAAATAATTAACAATTAAATAAAATAAAGAAAAAGAATGAAATAGAAATACTCAAGGGGGGGGGGGGGGGGTGGGCCTGATTTGGATGTGAGAATTGCAATTTTTTGGCCCAACAAGCGCATGCCTGATTGACTTCTCTGATCCCACGTGTGCACGTTGACTAGGGCATACGGTGCACGTTCAATCTTGGCCACCAGATCTGGCCTGGGGCCATCTGCCGTTTGGAGATTTGAGGGAGTATGGTGCGTTGCAAGACATGAGACACGCTGGAACACCTGAAAGAAAATAATAACAAATATGTGGGGGACCTGGGATTCGAACCCAGGTCTTGTAAGCCATTGCACAACACGTCTACCACTGGACCACTTCACTTTATTTGTTAATGTAATAAGAATAAAATATAATATTGGAAAACAAGTAAATGCCAGAAAATAAATAAAAAAATAAGCGCTAAATATGAATGGTCCAATTGGAACAGGCCACGTCTTCGTCTTCCCCGTTGGCCCCTGGTTTTTTACCTGCGGATTTACATCCGCAGCTAAATGTGCATGTGCATTCAAAAATCTATTCTAGGCCACTAAAACCAACTCCAAGACCATGGTTCTATCTGTCTGGGTCTCCTGAGCACACCTATGCCATTCTTGGATCTTGATTTCACCTGTACACGAAATGCCCAAAAACAAACTACCAAAACCCTAAGTTCGGTTACAGGGCCATGGCTCATAAAAACGCAATCAAATAATGCATAATCCTTCTAAATCGAATGATAAGCATGAATATACCAATGATTTGTCAAAAAAATGCAAGAACATGAGGATACGATTTCAACTGAAAAGTGATTTTTTGAGATACTTACAGTGCTTTAGAACGTGTATGGAGACTGGATAGGAGTTGGTTTCGCTTTAGTGGTTGTCCAGCAATGGATTCACGTTGAGATTTGGTTCTGAATTGGCCTCTAAGAGTGATTTCAGTTTCAAGCTTTTTCCAAGTTTTTTCAAGTTTTGTTCTTGTGATTTTGCAGCCTCTAACCTCTCAAACTCGTGCCTTTGCATTGTATATGTAACATGGAGTGAATTAGGTTAACTTTCTTGGGCTGAATCCTTATGCATTGATGTTTTAGGATTTGATTTGATCCTCCATTGAAAACCTTCCAACTTTGTCCAAAATCCAATATTTTGTTCATGATATGGTGAGATACGAGTTTGATCATGTCCATGATGACAATTAAGACCTATAACAATCAAAAAGATCCTAAATGATCAATATTTAGATTTTATTTGATTTAAATTGATTTAAAATGAATTAATTCAATAAAAAATAAAATAAAATAGAAAAATTAATAAATGGACATGAAGCTGAAGCTAGGACACGTGTGTAGTGTGACAAGACAAAATCAAGTGGAAAGGAATGGGCCCATTTGACAAAATTTGAAGTTTTGGGGATAGTTGACTTTTGGAAATTTTGCAAAAGTACCCAACTTCAACAATGCATAACTTCTTCAATTTTGAACTTTTGGAGGTGTTATTTGACTTTTTAGAAAGCTTGAGATATCCTCGAACCAGCCCTTTTGGTATCATCGCATTTTTATATTCTATGCTCACGTTATAAGCTTTGGAAAAAAAGGTGTTTTTGTTGACTTTCAAAAATGACCTATAATGTCAAAATTTGTAACTTTTTGTGAGTGAATTTTTTGATCTTGGGGTATGAATATGGATTGTAATAAATTCCTTCCTCTTAAAAATGAGCTTTGGATGAGTCATTTCTCATAAAGTATGAGAAAGTTATGCTTGGTCAAAGTTGAGTTGACTTTTCCTGCAAAACCCTAATTTAGCAACTCTTGAATCTTGATGAATTTTGAGCAATCCTTGATGAATCATGATCAACCCTTGATAAAATCATGAAACACCCTTCAAAATGAGAATGTTGACAAAAAAATCTTGGAGTTTTACTGTATTTGGGTCACAGTTTACTTTTGCCCTAGCACAGTCGATTTTTGGACCTCTTGAGCAATTGACTGACCAAACTTCCTCTGCAAGGCTAGAAATTTGACATTGATGAACTTGAGAACATATTAGGAAATTAGGGAGCACTTGAGGTTATTTGGATGCAAGCACCTTGATGCAACATAAAACCCTAATTTAAGGTTGACTGCTTTAGGAGATGACTTGACTGTCCAACTCTTGAGCAATCTTGAGCAACCTGGAGATTTTTCTTGCCATGTCTTGGGAAATATGAGAGAGAAAATTTTGGGGTAGAACACTAAGATACCTCAAATGCATAATATGGCCATTTTTTATAAGGAAACCAAGTGGATTTACCCTAAGGGTGTTTGTATGCAAGTGTGTTGATTTACATGCTTGATTTGTCTTTGATTAGGGTTTGCTAAGCTTTAATTTTATCTTTTCCTACAAATCCTGATTTACTAGCATTCATATTTGAAAACGGTAAATGGCGGAAAGTAAAATTCTACGCTATTACATCATTTGGGGATGGGGGATACAAATTTACAAATGGAGATAGCAAAAGGAATTTAACCTAAGTTACTATTACAATCATATTGAAGTTGAAATGAGGAATGTACAAAAATAAAGAAATATACAAGACTATGAAGATAAAGTAAATCGAAAAGAAAATTGGTGTTTATGTTTTTGTGTCGAAGGGTTTAACCTAATTTACACTAAAAGAAAATGGTTAACTAGTTTAAATAAAACTAAATCTAATTGGTTTAGGAAAAGAAAATAAATTAGTTAAGAAGAACAAGTTTTTTAGGGTTTTGTATGAAAAAGATTTTATAATAATTAAATTAGTATACAAAGTTAATTAATTAAGAAATCCTAAATTCTAAATTAATTTTAATTAAAAAAAACTAAATCTAAGTTTAATATGTATTTAAATTAAAGAAAAGAAATTAAATAGGAAAATGTTTTTTGATCTTTTTAGTTTTAAAAGAAATAAAAGTATATTAATATTCTAAATAAAAACATAAAATGTTTTTGGTATTTTTAATTAATAAAACTAATAATAATAATAATAATACTAATAATAATAATAAAAATAATAATAATAATAATAATAATAATAATAACAATAATGATGAAGAAAAGAAAATAGAATAATTTAAGAAAAAAGGTTAGGGGTTAAAAATAAATTTGGGAGGTCTGAGAAAGTAAAACTGCTTTTGTTTGGTTTTATGCCCAAGCAGTTTTTCTGAATAAGAAATAAAAAAAGATTTATTAGGCTTGCATGGTAGGCAGTAAGCAGGGTGGGGTGCTGGAGAAAAAAAACTGGGCCCAAGAAGCTTCCCTTGCTAGATCTTGTGCGTGGCTTGAGTGAAGGTGCAACGTATGACAGCGTGTCTTGGGTGTTTGATGTTTATCAAATGATACTGATTGATGGTGTATGATGGTTAAGGTGGAGCCACTATACAAAATTGGGAGATCTGCAACCATAAGGGTGGTGACAAGTGTCACCACCAAATAAAAATTTGTTAAAAAAAGAAAAAAACAAGAAGTCATTTGTTTAAAACAAAACATAGAACGATGTATCTCTCTTCCTCCTTGTTCTCTCGTTCTTCTCTGTTCTTGTGGTTCACCAGAAATCTCCCTCAGCGGTGGTGGACAGCAGTGGACGGTGGCTCTCGCGGAAGAGATGTGTCAATATTATTATTTTTTACATTATTTGATTCGCCTTTCTATCCTCTATCTAAATCTGTGGTTCAATTTTGCAGATATTGCACCAAACCGGGTAGATCGCGAAAGGGGAAGCGGAACCCTAACGGCTCTAATTGCGAGGATCTTTCATTATTTGGGTGAGATCTTTCTAACTTTCCTCTTTTCGTTTCTGAAGGGTCTGGATTTTGAGGAAAATGATGATGAAAAATATTAGGGTTTTGTGTTGTTTACTGCGATTTGTGGTTTTGTTTGTATATTTGTGTATATTTTGTAAAGGGAAGCTTGAAAATGATGTTGGGATTTATGTGGTTGCTGCAATTTTTTGTGTATGTATCTCTGTATATTTTTTCTTTTGGACCGAAAGTTATCCTCTTCTCAGAAAAGTCTAGCTTCCTTTTTATATTGTGGTTGGCCTTTGTTCATTTCTCTATAATTGATGCTGACTTGAGGGAACTTGCCTTAACACATTTCCTCTAATTATCTGAACTCTGGTACTTTGTTGCTTGGTGCTTTTGTACTTGGCCGAATTTTCTTGCTTTGAGGCCGTATTTGTTGTACTTGTTGCTTGTATAAATGTTTGCTTGTTGGGTCGTTCATTTATTTGTGATAAAAGATGGCTTTATGGTTGCTTGTTTCTTTTATTAATTTTGTGGCTTTGTTGGTTTTTTGGGCTGCACCTGCTGTAACTTTGTTGTACTTTTCTGAATTTCTCTTTATCTTTACTGTGAACAGAAATTTGATTTTGCAGTAAACTTGGGAACATGATTTTCTTTTAGCCAATGATGTATGTTATGTTTGAGGCTTTCCTTTGGGCAACATTGATATTCCTTTTGAATCTTGTTGGGCTGAATTCTGTTGGATTTGAACTTGTGTTGGACTTGAAATTCTGTTTGTACCTTTTTGTCTATTGTGAACTAATTCTTTTGAGATTTGCAATAGAAACTTGACCAATGATAAAACTGAAATTCTTTGAGGCCTTAGAACATAAAACCCTTCTTTTCTGATACAACAAAAACCACCCTAATGATGAATTAAAATACTTTGTATCTTTTGTTCATTTCTGGATGTTTAAGTTGTTAACAAACATCTTCTCTTTTTTTTCATGAAACATAAGGCATGGATGGCAATCGAAGATTGGATGGGTTACTTGAAGATGAAGCAAAGAAGACTTGAAGAAGTAGAACAAAATTTCTTTCTTTGTAAACAAGAAATTTGTAATTCTTTGTAAACAAGACAAAAGTTTGTAATTTATTTCAATTATAATGTAATAAACATAAAGCCTTGAATAACTTTATAAATGATGAAAATTTATTGTACGAAACTTTGAGTTTTAATTTAAACTTTGCAATTATCAATTGAATGCTTTAAATAAAACATCTTGGTTTGGCAACTTGAACTTCAAGCAATCACAAAGTGATCAAATAAAACATACGCCTTGTACTTCAATAAAATTCTTAAACAAAATAAATGTCTTAGAATTCAAATCCAAAATGGTTAACTCAAACCCAAAACCATGGCCATCCAAATGACAGTCCAAATCTTCACCTCTTGTCCAGGTCAAATTGGTATTCAAAATGAGCTCACACGCCACGCTCGATTAAAATGGGACTTCATTGTCTAATAAACATGCTTTAAGAACATTCGTCAATCTTGTAGAATTTAACAAAATTTAGCAAATTGTGGTTAAGAACATTCAGAATCAAACAAATGACTTGCGGCAATTCGATAACTTTCAAAGTCTTCCAAACATAATTTTCTCTCGATCTTTGAAGATAAACTCGTGAGCGACATCACTTATGACCACACGCAGAAATAATCCTCTCAAGATCTTGTAATATGAGGAAATCACAACTCTTATAAATCAGACGACAATTACTTAAAATTAGGTCAAAGTCCATGATGCGACTTCTAACGTATTCGAATTATGGTGATCTTCTACACGTGATTAGCTCTTGATTTGTGAAGAGAAAATGGAAATGACATCAAGGAGATGCATACGCAAAAAGAACCACTCAAAAATATCGAGTAATGAAGAAGTTACAGTCGTTTGAACTTTCTCTCGCAAAAGGTCGATTTTTGGGTCAATGTAGTCGTTTTCGATTATCTGAGCCATCGACTGAGCAAACTTGCAATGCAAAGTTTGAAAGCTGGCATAAACATCCTTGAGGAGACAGAAAGACCTATTAAGACCATTTGAAACCTTGAAAACTCAATTTTTTATGAGAAACACCAAACTCTGATTGTTGGTTTGCCGCCTAAGAAGAGAATATGTCTAATCAGCTTTTGAGCCAAATTGGATATTCGAGAAACCCTAGGATAGTGACTTGCATGAAAAGTGGGAGGGAAAATTTTGGGGTACAACAGCTGCCCCTGTTCAATCTTCTTGAACTTGAAAAGTGAGATTGGCATGCTTGCCGTTTGTAGCTTGAAAGTGGAAGATGATTGAACACTAGAGTGCCCAAAAATTTGCACTCGCTGGTGCACGAAGTAATTCCTTGTATTGGGAATGGGCTTAAAGATGCCATTGGATGAAATGATGGATAGTTGTCGGAGATGGGCTTGTAGATGCCATCCAAGAGTGATTGTTGACAGAAAATAGACTAAGTCTGAACTTGATTTCCACTTGGAACGAATCAGAATAAATATTTGGAGCAATTTATCTGAAACATAAGTGTTCATTTGGAAAGTATCGGGATAAACGGTTGAGAGGTTTAAACTGAACCAAAAGAGGTTTTGAAAATTCTTTTACTAGAGAGAATCAAAGTATATCTTTGAGCGTTTTATATGAAACTGAGAAAGTGCCTACTAGGAAAGAATCAGAATAAATTGTTGAGAGACTTATCTGAACCAGCAGGGATCTGGAGAAGAATCAGAATAAATCGTTGAAAGATTTATCTGAACCAGAGAAAACGTCTGGGGGAAAGAATTAGAATAAATCATTGAGAGATTTAAACTGAACCACCAGGGTTCTGGAGAAGAATCAGAATAAATCTTAGTGTTGATTTAACTGAAACAGAAAAGATCTTGAATCGTCTTTAACTGGAATAGAAATCAGAGAGATCTTAGTGTCAATCTGACTGAACTAGAGAAAAATCTTGAATTAACTTTGACTGGAATGGGAATCAGAAAAATATTAGGATTGATTCAACTGAACCAGACAAAAGAGAAAATGTCCACAGGAAAGAATCAGGATAAGCTGTTGAGAGATTTATACCGAACCAGCAGAGGTCTTTGATTAGCATCAGAATAATATTCATAAATGAATTGTATCTGACTCGTATCTGAGATATGTACTGAATGAGAGTCGGAATGACATTCGTATCTGGATCGCATTTGGACTGTATTGGAAAGGTATGCTGAAAGAAGTATCAGAATGATATCCGTATCTGGATCGTATTTGAACTGTATTAGAATGAGTGACAGAATGACATCCGAATCTGGATTGTATCTGGATTGTATTTTAAAGCTGAATATGAATGAGTATCATAATAGTGTCTGTATCTGAACTGTATTTGAAAGCTGAATCTGAATGAGTATCAGATTGGCATCCGTATCTAGAGCGTATCTGAACTGTATCTGAAAGCTGAATCTGAATGAGTATTAGAATGGCGTCCGTATCTGGAGTATATCTGAACTGTATCTGAAAGATGAATCTGAATGAGTATCAGAATGACGTTCATATCTGGAGCGTATCTGAACTGTATCTGAAAGCTGATTCTCAATGAGTATCAGAATGGCATTTGTATCTGGAGCATATCTGAACTGTATCTGAAAGCTGAATCTGAATGAGTATCAGAATGGCGCCCATATCTGGAGCGTATCTCAATTGTATCTGAAAGCTGAATCTGAATGAGTATCAGAATGGCGTCCGTATCTGGAGCGTATCTGAACTGTATCTGAAAGTTGAATCTGAATGGGTATCAGAATGGCGTCAGTATCTGGAGCGTATCTAAACTGTATCTGAAAGCTGAATCTGAATGAGTATCATAATGGCGTCCGTATCTGGAGCGTATCTGGACTATATCTGAAAGCTGAATCTGAATGAGTATCAGAATGGCATCCGTATCTGGAGCGTATATGAACTGTATCTGAAAGTTGAATCTGAATAAGTATCAGAATGACGTCCGTATCTGGAGCGTATCTGAACTGTATCTAGAAGAGTGTATGAGAAGGATCCCGTGTAGGATTGCTTCAGCTGGTCGTGTAGATAATTGTCCTAGCTTGTTTCAGGTATTAATCTCTACCCTTTTGAAAATTGTTGATGATAGCCATCTGTTGACTGATCTTTCCTGAAGACGTAAAGGGTTAGCTTCCTTCAATGTCATGATGTATGAAATGCATTGTGCAATGATGTTCTCAAAATAAATGAGATTGGGTCGTATGCACTTGTCATGTACGTAATATGATGCATGAAGGGTGAAATATTATTTTAATGTATCTTTGTCTAGGAAAATATATCCTTGACAAATGCTGGGGAGTCATTAAATCTTGGATTGATGTTGAATATTTGGTGAGTCTTCAAACTTTGCTTAGAATATTTCCATCAAGGATTCCTGTTTTGTTGTTTGAGGAGAGCTTCGCTGAGGAATATTGAAGACCTTGTGGAGAGTGTTGATTCTTGCTTGGGGAAAAAGAGTTCAGGAGTCTCAATTGTTCGTTTCTTTACTGGGGAGTCGATGTTGAACTGATATCTGGCCGGGTCCAGGCTTTATAGTAACTTGCTGTAGAGTAATCTATTGGGGAAGAGGAGTTGTGGTCCTTTAATTTGTAGTAGTCGGAGAGGCAAACTCAAACTGGGGAATCTGTAGTTTGTTGGGGAAATAAACCATGTGGTCGATCCATTGGAGAGGTGTCTTCTTCACTAGGGATAATCCTCGAGGGTTCTTGAGGTCGACTCAGGTGGTGGGAAGTTTTCAGAGATTGAAACTCTGGCTGGGAGTCATCCTATGAGAAGGATCTTGGAGAGATTTGTCATTGCCCCTAGTAGCAAGTGTTGTAGTAATGTCAGAAAATGTTTGCTTGGTCGCACATAACCCTTTATGTGGGAGCCTGTTTGCCCCCAGAGTTAATATGGTGCACCTCGACACTTGAGATTTTAATCACATTTCCGATAGCCGTGAACTTCCTAGAGATATTTTCTAAGACTGTTGTGGAAGAAAATGAAGACCTGATACTGACACCATCTGATACTACTAGCACAGACGAACAAATTGGTGGTACCTAAGATCTTTGGTCAAGTCTCAGAATTTTCTAAGAACTGTCATGGGAGGATCTGAAGACATGATACTGACACAATCTGATACTGAAACCATCTAATAATATTGGTACAGACAAGTGATTTGATGGTACCTAAAGTCTTCATAGTGGATTTTGTTCAAACCCATGATCAATGTAACATTGCTCCTTGAGTGATACATATGGAGATTTGCCCCTGGTTATTTAACAATTCTTTGAATCTCGACTTGACTGCCCAAGAAGTGTTGGACAATGGTCATGTCGTGCCCCTTGATTATGATATATTTGTCATTGGAAGGGTCTTTCTAATTGAAGTGATTTTGTTTACTGGGAGAGCTTTTGTTCACTGGATATTCATTGTGAATTTCTCCGCTGTCAAACAAATAGCCATACGCAAATAGTGATATTCAAATAATTCAAAGTTTATGCTTGTCTTGAAGTTTTGAAAATGCGTTTTAGCAAGTAAAGAAATTTTGTAAGAAAAATTCAACTCAGGAAAGCTTTACAGGAGTCAGGATACCTTTTGTAACAGTATGCTTTCGAACTAACCCATGCTTCAATTAGGACTTTTGAAGGGTTGTAACGTGGCTTGGTTCACGTTTTAAGAAACAAAGGATGAAGGCTCAAAGGGTATTTGTACCCACCCGCTCTTCGTGATGTTCTTCAGTCCTAAACTCAGTTAATCGTGCATTTGAACTCCAATTGAGTCTGGAATGACGTTTTGGTGATGGTTCAGACAAGTTAAGTTTGTCAGAAGGAAATCATTTTTGCAACATTTTTTTTATGTTGTTGAGGATTTGTAGTGACCTCTTTCTTTTGATTTGTTATCCCTAATTTTTTCCTGACTGTTCTTATTTCGAGATTACGGTCAGCGGGATGCCCCAGTTTTTCTTAAGTCTCCTTTGTAGGTTTTAACTTAGTGGGATTTTCTTTTTGAGAGATAATGACTTCCTATGTGGTAGGGAACCATCATTGTCTTTTGATTCCAGAGGAAAGTTTTGATGTCATTCGTTGTATTTACGAGATGAGAGTTTGCGGCTAATCGTGCATTTGAATTAACTGAGAGACTACCCTGCCCCAGGTTTTTATTAAAGGTTTCAATTTGTGAAAAAGGAAAACTTCTACTTATTTGGCTCGAAGGGGTTGACTAGGGATTATCTTCCTTATAACTCTAGTGTTTATGATTTGAAAGAACGTTTGTACATTGTCAGCAAAGTCTGTTCAAAAGCATATTGTATGAGATTTATGGCATTGTTTTCGTCATCCTCCATCTAAAGGCTTGTAACTTTTAGCAAGAGTTTAATGTCATAAAGAGAGTAAAAAACATAGTTTAAATATAGTGAAAACTAAGGGATAGATTCAAGACAAACATATGCAATGCATTAATGAAACAAAGTTTGACATTAATAGGTAATTGTTTGAACAACAAAAGAGATTACAATTGAAAATTCAAATGAACATAAGCCTCTTTGTCTGAACTTGTCACTTTAGGTGGTGAGCCTTTGAGGGATGGAAGAAGAATTCCAATTGACCATCTGGTGTGAATTCTAGCGTTCCCTCATCAATTAGGTCTTGAACTTTATTTCTCAATGTCCAACAGCCATTGGTGTCATGTCCATGACTGTTGGAGTGGTACGCACATCTTGCATTTGGATTGTACCTTGGAGAGGCTATGTTGGGATTCTGAGGAGGGCCCTTTAACATAATCATCCTGGCCTCTAACATGTGTTGCAGTGCTTGAGCTAATGACATATTAACTTCGGTGAAGCATCTTTCAGATGTATTCCGCTTATGCCGATTACCCTATTGTTGTTGGAAAAGTTGTTGTTGGACCCGTGAGGTAGTAGAAATTTGAGAAGGTCTATCCTCTTGTCTTCTCAGAGGTTGACCAATGACTTGGTCCCCAACCTCGACTATTTGTTTCATACAGTTGCATCCATCTTGATGGAGCTTGTTGACAACGGTCCTCAGCTCTTCTTGTCCCCGGGCTAGGCTTTGGATAAGAGCCATCTTCCCCAACATTTGGATTCTCATTGCTTCCATCTCAACCTGCAGTTGTTCAACCTGGTTATCCTTGTTGTTATCAGGATGTTTCTTGGTCAGATTCCCAGCAAGGATTACTTTCAATTCTTCCTACCCCTTGGATAGGTTAAGGAACATTTCCCTGAACTGAGCCTCTTGAGTTTGAAGATCTTCGTTGTCTTGTTGGAGAGCCATTGCTTAAATAAACAGTGAAAACATGAGAGACATGTACTGGAGACTACCTGTTATGCAATGACATATATGACATGCAAATGTTTTCAAGGATCTCACGGGGTAAATGTTAGTAGTCACATACAACTTTGATTGGAGAACTTTGTATCAGTGGATGTCCTTCCACGAGAATTAAGCTCACCATGTCATGTGGGTCATAGCCTTTGACTCAAGTTGTTGTACTTGATCTTTGACGGTGCTTGGTTAGAGGAAAATAAATCCTCTTTCCCCTTGATAGACGTCTAGTTCAATGTGACCCTGTATCAAAGACCCTTGAGATCCTTGAAATGCTATGGTTCAATGTTATTGAAAATGCTATGGTATGATGTCATGATGTTATTTACAAGTATGCAAAGTAAGAAAGTTTATATACAAATAATCATATTCACACAAAACAGACAAGTCCTTAGGGTTAGGCTTGCATGGAGTTTGTAGGTAAGTACCCTCTTGAAGTTTAGTTGGCTTGACCTATCCTAGTAAATAGTAATCGGGTTCTAAGGGAGCTCAATATCACTGGTTTGTTTCCTTGGGCATTGTTTCAACGCAAGCCTCTTTAATGGCGACCGAAATATCCCAAAAACCAAACATCAACGAGTGTAGTATCGAGTATCTACCAACTTTGAACTGCACTAAAGTCGGTCATCTCACTACGTCCTAATGGTCAAGTTGGTCAAGTAAAGGTTCTAGAAGTTAGTTAGTGCTTCATGACATCACTCAGAGGCCCTGTATTCTCCTTGACTACTCAAGGGCTACCGGTACCCACAAATATGTCACACTAACATAGCTATTGCTTAGACCATGTTGGTATACCCCGTACAGTTTCCATAATGTATTGCTACTTAACTATAAGGTATCCCAAATTTGGGTAGAGGATTAAAACCCAAACAAAGAACCAAAATGTAAAGCATACAAGTCAAACAAAGAAAGCAAGTAAATGTGATCTAGCCCTAAGGTAACCCCACTTTTAAGATTTTCCCCAGCAGAGTCACCAGTTCAGTAACGCGGTGGGAGAACTGACTTGGTTGTTTTGCGTTTGATCATAAATATTGCAGTTATCAAGATTCGCCACCGACTTTTCTTTTATCCAAAAGGAAAGGCTGAAAAGAACAGGAAATACCTTTGAGATTATTTCTTCAGTTCAGGGGGTAGATTATGAAAAGGGAAGATATTAGCACCCTTTTCATCCATGGTTTTCCATGGGATCTTAGTTACTTGCTAGATCACTTTCTTTTGTTTGAAAATGTGCTTTGTGTGGTTTTGGAAGTATTTTGTAAAGATGACATCGTTTAGGCAAACTTTATAATGATTCTCGTTCGTAAGATTGTATACAAAGGTGTTGATCTTATGAAAATATTTTCAAGTTTGAAAGGTGTTTTGAAAGTGTTGGTGTTTGTCTTGAAAATAGAATGGATGTTTTAGTTTGAAAATGAGAAAGTAACTAGGAACATTCTACCTACTCAAAAGTCTTTCATGTTCATTTCCTTTTTCCCTTGACATTGTTATCTTATCATTGATTTGGTAAGTAACCCTATCTTTGGATGTAAAAGGGACGGGAATGGGTCATCGTATAACCATGATTAGCAATGTTGTAAGATATCTTAGCATTTTATTTAAGGTACTAAGATCATTTTGAAAGGAAACATGGATAGCGTCATCGAGGGACTATGCTCTTGTATTTTGTTTGTTTTTGCTAAGATACCTCACATGCATAATATGGCCATTTTTTGTATGGCAGCCAAGTGGATTTACCCTAAGGGTGTTTGTATGCAACTGTGTTGATTTACATGCTTGATTTGTCTTTAATTAGGGTTTTCTAAGCTTTGATTTTATCTTTTCATACAAACCCTAATTTACTAGCATTTATATTTGAAAGCGGTAAATGGCGGAAAGTAAAATTATACGCTATTACATCATTTGGGGATAGGGGATACAAATTTACAAATGGAGATAGCAAAAGGAATTAAACCTAAGTTACTATTACAACCATATTGAAGTTGAAATGAAGAATGTACAAAAATAAAGAAATATACAAGACTATGAAGATAAAGTAAATCGAAAAGAAAATTGGTGTTTATGTTTTTGTGTCGAAGGGTTTAACCTAATTTACAGTAAAAGAAAATGGATAATTAGTTTAAATAAAACTAAATCTAATTTGTTTAGGAAAAGAAATTAAATTAGTCAAGAAGAACAAGTTTTTAAGGGTTTTGTATGAAAAAGATTTTATATTAACTAAATTAGTATACAAAGTTAATTAATTAAGAAATCCTAAATTCTAAATTAATTTTAATTATAAAAAAAACAAAATCTAAGTTTAATATGTATTTAAAATAAAGAAAAGAAATTAAGTAGGAAAGTGTTTTTTTGATCTTTTTAGTTTTAAAAGAAATAAAAGTATATTAATATTCTAAATAAAAATATAAAATGTTTTTGGTATTTTTAATTAATAAAAAAAAAAAAATAATAATAATAATAGTAATAATAATAATAATAATAATAATAATAATAATAATAATAATAATAATAATAATAATAATAATAATAATAATAATAATGAAGAAAAGAAAATAGAATAATTTAAGAAAAAAGGTTAGGGGTTAAAAATAAATTTGGGAGGTCTGAGAAAGTAAAAATGCTTTTGTTTGGTTTTAGGCCCAAGCAGTTTTTCTTAATAAGAAATAAAAAAAGATTATTTGGCTTGCGTGGTAGGCAGTAAGCATGGGGGTGTGCTGGAGAAAAAAACTGGGCCCAAGAAGCTTCCCTTGCTAGATCTTGTGCGTGGCTTGAGTGAAGGTGCACCGTATGACAGCGTGTCTTGGGCGTTTGATGTTGATCACATGATATTGATTGATGGTGTATGATGGTTAAGGTGGAGCCATTACACAAAATTGGGAGATCTTCAACCATAAGGGTGGTGACAAGTGTCACCACCAAATAAAAATTTGTTAACAAAAATAATAAGAAAAAAAGAAGAAAAAAAAACAAGAAGTCATTTGTTTAAAACAAAACAGAGAATGATGTGTCTCTCTTCCTCCATGTTCTCTCGTTCTCCTCTGTTCTTGTGGTTCACCGGAAATCACCCTCAGCAGCGGTGGACGGTGGCTCTCGCGGCGTAGATGTGTCAATATTAATTTTTTTTTACATTATTTTATTTTCCTTTCTCTCCTCTATCTAATTCTATGGTTCATTTTTACAGATATTGCACCAAACCGGGTAGATTGCAAAACGGGAAGCGGAACCGTAACGACTCTGATTGCGAGGATCTTTCATTATTTGGGTGAGATATTTCTAACTTTCCTCTTTTCGTTTCTGAAGGTTCTGGATTTTGAGGAAAATAATGATGAAAAATATTTAGGGTTTTGTGTTGTTTACTACGATTTATGGTTCTGTTTGTATATTTGTGTATATTTTGTGAAGGGAAGCTTGAAAATGATGTTGGGATTTATGTGGTTGTGTATGTATCTCTGTATATTTTTTCTTTTGGACTGAAAATTCTCCTCTTCTCAGAATAGTCTTACTGCCTTTTTATATTGTGGTTGGCCTTTGTTCATTTCTCTGTAATTGATGTTGACTTGAGGGAACTTTCCTTAACACTTTTCCTCTGATTTTCTGAACTCTGGTACTTTGTTGCTTGTTGCTTTTGTACTTGACCGGCTTTGCTTCCTTTGAGGCTGTATTTGTTGTACTTTTTGCTTGTATGAATATTTGCTTGCTGGGTCGTTCATTTATCTGTGATAAAAGCTGGCTTTATGGTTGCTTGTTGCTTTTATTGATTTTGTGGCTTTTCTGGTTTTTGGGGCTGCACCTGCTGTACTTTTGCTGTACTTTTTTGAATTTCTCTTTATCTTTACTGTGAACAGAAATTTTATTTTGTAGTAAACTTGGGAACATGATTTTCTTTTAGCCAATGATGTATGTTATGTATGAGGCTTTCCTTTGGGCAGCATTGATATTCATTTTGAATCCTGTTGGGCTGAATTCTGTTGGATTTGAACTTCTGTTGGATTTGAAATTCTATTTGCACCTTTTTGTCTATTGTAAACCAATTCTTTTGAGATTTGCAATAGAAACTTGGCTTATGATAAAACTGAAATTGTTTGAGGCCTTAGAACACAAAACCCTTATTTTCTTATTCAACAAAAACCACCCTAATGATGAATTAAAATACTTTGTGTCTTTTGTTTAGTTCTGGATGTTTAAGTTGCTAACAAAATTCTTCTCTTTTTTTTCATGAAACATGAGGCATGGATGGCAAGCGAAGATTGGATGGATTGCTTGAAGATGAAGCAAAGAAGACTTGAAGAAGTAGAACAAAATTTCTTTCTTTGTAAACAAGAAATTTGTAATTCTTTGTAAACAAGACAAAAGTTTGTAATTTATTTCAATTATAATGTAATAAACATAAAGCCTTGAATAACTTTATAAATGATGAAATTTATTGTACGAAACTTTAAGTTTTAATTTAAACTTTTCAATTTTTAATTGAATGCTTTGAATAAAACATCTTAGTTTGGCAACTTGAACTTCAAGCAATCACAAAGTGATCAAATAAAACATGCGCCTTATACTTCAATAAAATTCGTTAACAAAATAAATGTCTAAGAATTCAAGTCCAAAATGGTTAAGTCAAACCCAAAACCATGGTCATCCAAATGACATTCCTATTCTACACCTCTTTTCCAAGTCAAATTGGTATTCAAAATGAGCTCGCACGCCACGCTCGATTAAAATGGGACTTTATTGTCTAACAAACATGCTTTAAGAACATTCGTCAATCTTGTAGAATTTAACAAACTTCAGCAAATTGTGGTTAAGAACATTCGAAATCAAACAAATGAATTGCGACGATTCGATAACTTTCAAAGTCTTCCAAACACAATTTTCTTTTGATCTTTGAAGATAAACTCGTGAGCGACATCACTTATGACCACATGCAGAAATAATCGTCTCAAGATCTTGTAATCTGAGGAAATCACAACTCTTAGAAATCAGACGACAATTACTTAAAATTAGGTCAAAGTCCATGATGTAACTTCTAACGTATTCGAATTATGGCAATCTTCTACACGTGATCAACTCTTGATTTGTGAAGAGAAAATGGAGATGAAATCAAGGAGATTCATACGCAAAAGGAACCGCTCAAAAATATCGAATAATAAAGAAGTTGCAATCGTTTGAACTTGCTCTCGCAAAAGGTCAATTTTTGGGTAAATGTAGTTGTTTTCGATTATCTGAGCCATCGACTGAGCAAACTTGCAATGAAAAGTTTGAAAACTGGCATAAACATCCTTGAGGAGACAGGAATACCTATGAAGACCATTTGAAACCTTGAGAACTTAATTTTCTCTGAGAAACACCAAACCCTAATTGTTAGTTTGCCGCCTAAGAAGAGAATCTGTCTAATCAGCTTTTGAGCCAAACTGGATATTCGAGAAACCCTAGGAATGTATCTTTCATGAAAAATGGGAGGGAAAATTTTGGGGTACAACAACTATCTATTGACAAATTGAGGAACTGATCACCCTTAATCTCTTGTTGATAGTAGACGAGATCATGTTGGATGGTATAGATTTGTCTTACTGTCTTAATGGTGTGTGAAGTGATTGATGTTATATCGTGAGGATAGTCACTCACCAGTTTATGTGAATTAATAAAGGAACTTCTAGGAAAGAGCTGAGATGTATTGAACAATTCGGAGTAGCGGGTTTATATGCGAGCTAACGTCGCTAAGTGAAAGATTAAGAATATCAAGTGAACAACAATTTTATGGTGGCTGCTAAAGAAAGTCTGAAACTAGGTTGATACTTGTGAATCATATAGTTGACATAAATTTGAATGAGGACTGTGACTTAAGATGGATAATCAGAGTTACGCAGATGAAGCGTGATATGGCGCAATTGTATGCATGTACGACTTGTTAGAAGAGAAGGGCTATATATCAGGAGCCTATGGGAATGGTATGTCTTGATCTATATGTTTCATTTGGTGGATTATTGATATAGGGACGATGTGCCAGGGTACTGTGTTTCCTCGTAAAAATATTTTTTGATTTTATAAGGAAATTAATATGGTTGTTAGTTTATCGTGAGTTGTGTGTATACTTATTGAGTTATACTGTTAAGTTGACAATATAATGACTTTGTTCCTGTTATTGTGATATTGTTGTTGGTTACCGTAAATGATTAATAGTACTCCAAAATATGACGAAGTTGATTATATTGGCTATGTTGATGTCACTATAAGGGTGATACGAAGATATGAATATAGTTGTTGAGATTTTGTTGATAATTCATATGTATATATAGGGGAAAGAAATTGTGCATGTGTTTTGGTGTTGAAAATATTGTTAAGATGATAATGTGATGTTGTATATCCAAGTATAAGTGTGTTATGATTGTTACTACTTTAAATGTTGATATGTCAAAATATTATGGAAGTGGTTGATAAGTGTTAACGATTATGTCGCGAGGGTGTTGAATGATTAGCACGTGTGTATTTGATTTAAATCGTGTTGAGTTATTGTTATGTCGAGAAAGTAGTGGTCAAAGTGTTTCCAGACGCGACTTGGGAATCAGAGAAAGTGATGCAAAATTTGTATTAAGAGTGGTAGTATCGAGTAGATTTTCAAGGACGAAAATATTCTAAGTGGAGGAGAGTTGTAACGCCCGTTAATTTACTTAATTATTTAATAAGATTTATTTTGGATTATTTGTTGAAAAGTTGTGAGATGTTGAGAATTGTTTGTATAAGTTGTTAGATTATTATTAATTAACTAATTAACTGATTAATAATAATAATGTTGGAATTAATGGAATAATGGTGTTGGGCTTATTTTATTGGTTGGAATTAGTAAAGTGGGGGTGTGTAAGTTAGGCCCAATAGGATTGATGACATAAGGTTAAGATGACACAAGGATTTGGTTTTTGGAGGATAAGAATGGTTGTGCGTGATAGTGAAAGCTACACGAAGAGAGGGGCAAGGTTGCACGGTCGTCGAGCAAAGTTGCGCGGTTATCGAGCAGAGAAAAGCAAGGCTGTCAGTTGGAATTTTGGTAGAGCAACCTTTAATTCAGGTAAGGGTGAGGTTTTGGCCTTATAATGAGATTTATGATGTGTATTATATGGGAATTGGTCGTTTGTATGGCTGTTGTGCGTTGATGTTTCTGGAATGGTTTTTGAAGTTGTCTGGTTCCTCATGTTGGGGTCGTTTAGGGAGTTACCGTATGACTGCCTTGCATGATTAGTGAACTTGTTGTTGAAGTTCCCGTTATTAGTGGTGTGGGCATTTTGAGTTGTATGTATAATTTCCCGGTAGAATCGATGATTAGGTCTGTGTAGTTTATCACTGGATGGTGTGCTCGTTAGGTTGTTGTGGTGTTCCGAGAAGTTTACAGGAAACTAGTAAATTGTTGCTTTGGTCGTTATAGGAAGGGTTCAGCGTGACTTTCTTATACAATTGATGAATTTGTTGTTTTGAAATATAGTTGCCCGTTGCTATGGTATTCTAAGCGATTGGTAAGAAATTATATGTTGAATTGATGTGGTCATTTTTACGTTGTATTGTTCCATGCTGATTGGCCGGGATGAGTGGTTGAGGAGGATGCTGATGGTGTTAGGTGTCAAGCGGAATTTAGGCTGCAAGGTGTGTCGGGGAATATACTTGTTAGATGTCGAGGGACATTAGGCTGCAAGGCGTGTCGAGGAGTACATTACTGTTGTCGAGCTGCACGAAGTTGCAAGCTGTGTCGAGGAGCGCAAATTAGTTATATTTCTGCCTTGGTTGTAGTGCATATCGAGGGGCACGTAGTCTCCCTATCCCTTGTGTTCGTACATGTTGTTTTGGTCGATACCAGTGTTGTGTAAGTCGTTCTGGGTTGAGAAATTCCAGGTTGATGATTTATGTTGAGATGCCTCTAATTATGGGCAAATATTATGTTGTAGGCTTATGGACAAAGTTGAATTATGTTGATGTTTAATTGTTGTTGATGTTGTAGGCGTATGGCCAACGTTGACTTATGTTAAGTTGTTGTTTGTTGTTGTTGTCACTACATTCATGTTGTGTCACATACACCGCATATCAAGTTGGAGCTGATGCTCGTTAAGTTGGCTTGGATTGGAAAAATATTAAGTTGAAGGCTTATGCCTTGTTGATGCCTCTATTTATTGGAAGATTTTTAAGTTGGGAGTTCTGCTCCATTGGTACCACATGCATGTGCATTGTAATGAGTTGCATTTCACGTTGAATATTCGAGTTGTTGTGTTGATGATTTATTTGTTATATTTTGTTGATGTTTTGTTGCGATTGATGTTGTTTAAAGTTATGAGGTGGTGATTTTTAATAGGCTAATTCTAATGTAATGTTTATCATACATTATATTATATTGTTTGATATCTCACTCCTTCTATTTGAATGTTACCCAGATGTTCGTAACATGTGGGTAATCCCGAGTGAAGGTAGTTTACTTCAGTTGTTCAAGTCAGTGTCGTTGCTCTGATACGTAACACGCGGGGGGGATGAACGCTTGCTAGTTTATTGTTGTTATTATTTCAGTTGTTGAACTTTAAGTTGTTTTTAGTTGAATGCTTGTTATTTGAAGTTGTTTAGTTGGACAAAGATGATATATTCTTTTAAGTTGAATATTTGATCCTGTTGCGTAGTTGTGAAATTTATTGGTTTTAAAAGATTAATTTATGTCGTTGTTGGTTCATCCAAGTTTAATGTGTTATGTATCTGCAATGAATGTCGTTGTTTTAAGTTGTAATTGTAGCATCCTGATTCGGTTGTCGGAATTTTGTAACTCTGATTTTTATATAATTTTTGGGTAGAATTGGGGTGTTACAGTAAGCAGATTACACAGACTTTTCAGTACAATGAAAAACACCTAAGTGTTCTACTGCAACATACGAGCAACAACTCCTTGCTTATTTACAAAACTTACATATATGATTTCTCCAAAAAGTTTGCATAACACTTTGTGTAGTTTTGTTGAGCTTGATTTAATCAGATAGATTAGTCGATGCAGTGTTTATTCTTACTTTTCTCCAGCTTCCAAGTCTTCCTTTTATAGCTTGTAAAAGACATATGTTAAAGGGGTAGAAAGGTACATTGAAAATATAGTTTTTGGTTTTCAACAGTCATAATGACAATGGTTATAGTAAAGCATGAAAGCATTATCCTTGTGCCACTCTAGAAGAGTAGAGGTCATAGACACTTTATGTGCCTTTTGTACACTACCACACATTAATCATTTTGAACTTTCTTCTTATTTACAGAGGCTTCGGATATTTGAATGTTGAATGTTGAAGCTTGTTGTAGAATAATCTTTCTTAAGCCTTAGAACCTAAGTCTTGGAGTCTTCAGAACTTGTCGCACAGAACCTTGTCTTCAAAGTCTTCAACACTTGGTTGTAAGAACTTGCTTTTCTTCAGATCATCAGAACTTGTTCAGTAAAGTTCTGAACCTTGTCTTTATAATCTTCAGAACTTTATAACACATAAGTAAAGCTTTAGAAGGCCTCCAAAGCTTAACCATATAGTCACGATCAGAACCTCTTATACTAACGTTCCTAAGACGTGTTGTAGAAGATAAGTTCAGAACCTTGACTTCAACGAAACATGTAACCACATGTTTTCTTCCAGAGTTTATGTTCATAACCTGATGACGTCACACACCTTGTACCAGAGTCAAAATATTATAGCAACAACTGCACACTAGAACGAAACCATTAGTGTATACAATTATTCTCTAAGATAACATGTAAACCTATCATCAAAATCTCAAGGATAGATTTAGAAACAGTTCTTGTTCTTACAGGCTACACATGTAGATGATTGCCTGGCACCTGTCCGGGTTGGCTTCTATTCTGCGGTTAGTGAGCATGAACCCTAGAAACTTTTCGGCTTGAACTCTAAAGATACATTTGTCTGGGTTGAGTCTCATGTCGTACTTTCTTATGGATGTGAATGTTTATTTCAAATCGGTTACGTTCCATTTTCCAATAGTGGTTTTGGCGACTATGTCGTCTACGTATACTTTCAGGTTCCTGCCTATTTGAGTGGCGAATACCTTATCCATTAATCGTTGGTATGTAGATCATGTTTTCTTGAGAGCGGTGGCATTACCTTATAATATTAGTTTCTCTGGTGTGTCATAAAGGCATTCTTTGGTGCATTTGTTAGGCTCATAAGGATTTGATTATACCTTAAGTAGGAATCTATGAAGCTGATTAGTTTGTACCCTGAATTTTCGTCAATGAGTCGGTCTAAATATAGTAACAGTTATGGATCTGTGGGGCATGCTTTGTTGAGATCCGTGAAGTCAACGTACATGTGCCACTTCACTGTGTTATTTTTTTACCATCACCACATTGGCCAGCCAGGTAGGATATTTGACTTCTTTGATGAAGCCGGCGTAGATTAACTTCTCGACCTCGTCTTTTATATCCTCCTTCTTTTATTCTCCACCTTTCCTCTTCCTTTGATAAACCAAATTGGTATCTGAATTCAAGTCTAAGTGGTGGCACATGAAGTTGGGGTATTTCCCGGGCATATCCGAAGGCTTCCATGCGAACAAATCGACATTCTCTTTCAATAGCTACATGATATCTATTTCTTCCTCCCAAGAAAGATTGCATCCTATGTAAGTTATGTCAGATGGTGTGGTGCCGATTTGGACCCTTTTTGGTTCATCGTGGGGAGAAAGGTTTTCTTCCCACGTATCATCATGAGGATCTATGTCAATCACGTTGATTCTCATCTCGTTGGATCATCTGGGTTCTTTGGATTGTATCTTCTTCTTTAACTTCAGGCTATCCTTATAGAACTTCTTGGCCAATCCGTGATCACTTTTAACTACCCCAACCCGACCTTCCTCCAAGCAGGTACTTCATGGTGAGGTACAAGGTGGATAGAGCGGCTTCTAAGGAATTGAAGGAAGATCTTCCTATAATGACATTATAGGGCGATGCAGCATTAACTATCAAGTACCTTACTCTGACTATTTTAGCATTTGTGTTGTTTCCAAAGGTATTTAGTACTGGGAGGTGTCCCAATACGTATCGATTCCACTCCCTTGAAGGTTTCCTAATATAGTACATCAGTTGAGCGGCCAGGGTCCACCAGCACCCTTTTCATGCTCTAATCTCGGATTTGTACCTTGATGACCATATGATCATTCTCGTGGGTCATAATGTCGATCGCATCTCTTCTAGAGAAGCTAATCAGGTTGAGGTCCTGTTCTCAGACCTTAGCTATTGATCAGTGGTTTTTACAGAGATATTTCGCATTTATTTTAGTTATCGTTTATGTTTCTTGTCGAGGTTTTATTTCGTTTTATCGCATATTATGTTTTAGTTTAGTGTTATAGTGTTTTCAGGTTCAAAAGAATAAATCGGGACAAATCAGTGCAAGACTCATAGTTTTTGGAAGAAATACAAATATCCACCTACAAGAGACTTGACACGGCCACCCATGTCAGGTTGAAGGCTAGGACAAGACAAAGGAAATGGGAAGTCGGGGGGCTGACATGGGCGCCCGTGTCAACTGAAATGGCCCGTTCCAGAAGGTTTGTATTAGAAATTAAAACACAAATTCCCAGAGGTCCAACACGGGAAATCGTGTTGCCTGACATGGCTCATGTTGGGTTGCGACGCTGATTTCAGTATTTCGGGTTATTTTGTTCATTTGTTAAGATATGGGGGTGTTTTACGTACTTCCAACCGACCTAAATGAGTTGTTTCTATTAAGAGGAGTTTTCACGATGAAAACCAAGACTTTTTTGGCCAGACGGATAATTGAGGATTGAAGTTTGAAGCATACGCAAGTGTTGGAGAATAGAGACCTTTCATGAGCGGAAGCGATTGAAGATCCAAGTTCACCATCTATGTGTAATGTTTAATTTTTATTTTGAAATTACTTTCAACAATATGAGTAGCTAAACCCCCCAATACTAGGGGGTGTCCCTGATTTGAATCTGTAATGATTATGAATTTCCGATTTCTTTAATAAAGTTGATTTCTTATTCAATTTAATTATGCAACATTTTCATGCTTTCCTGATCGGACCAATTAAGATTGATTTATGGTTAACAACCAGATGGACCGGGGTTGTTAAGGTTTTTATACGATTAGACTATAATAGATATCACCTAGGACTAGGGATACCCTATAGTTACCGGATTTAACCCTTGATAAAATAAAGACTTGACTCCATCAAATATCTCTAAGGACTTAGTATTTAGGATGGATGGTTAAAGGTTTTCTCAGTATGGACTTAGGGGAAAATAATCTAAAGGGACGGTAGTTGAAGTTAGTGAATTTGTTGAAGAGATCAAGTGTAAAGGTTATTATAGGGTCAAATCACACATCTACCCCTAGCATTCTCCTCATATCTGAGAAGAAGGCTTAATTTACGTTCTGTTTATTTTGAATTATTTCTAAGTGACAGTTTCCAAACCAAAACCCCAATTCAAGTTTTGTCTAATTGAACTAAAAATTTAATTCAATACTAATATGCAAATTAGTACACTTGCTAATTTACTGATCAATTTTTTGGCGTTGTTGCCGGGGAGTGCGAGTTATTGAGTGTAATTTGAGTTGAATTAGATTTTTGCTGCTATGCAACTAAAATTTTCTTTTTTGTAATTTTTATAATTTTTATGTTATTACTGACTTTTCTACCTTTGCATGTGAGGAAAACCCTCAACTTAATTTCCTTTTGATATACAGACTCAGGTTTAGAATCAGAACCCAAAATTATGGATGAAAACCCACCACCACCGGAAAGACTTCTTGGGGACTATGGAGGAGAAAATGATCCAACAGATATATTGACTATCGTGAATCGACCAATCACTATTGCAAATTTTCAACTGCATCCTTCAACCATCCGCCAAATCGAGAACAAATGTTTCACTGGAAAGATCAACTAAGATACCAATAAGATTTGCAGAGATTCCTTACCATGAGTATTACTTTAAAGATTGAGGGACACTCTGAAGAAGCCAAGAAATTAAGGATGTTCCTATTTAAGATTTCTGAAGATGCCGAAGATTGGTTTTACTCATTACCTGCTGGGAGTATTACTACTTGGGAACAGATGGAGATGACTTTTCTTGATGAGCACTTTCCTACTTCTGTTTATATTCACAAAAGATATGATATTATGAATTTTAAGCAGAAGGACAGAGAGTCGTTGGGTGATGCCTATAAGAGATTCAAGAGGTTGTTGGTAGCTTGTCCAACTCACCACATGGACCAAACAGAACAAACACGGATGTTTGTGAATAGCCTCAGAATAACGACAAAGAAGCTTATTGATACAGCTTTCGGTGGCTCATGTAACTTTACAACAACCACTGGTGTGAAGAAGATTATTGAAGCCATTGCTGCAAATGAGCATCTGGAGGTATATGACAGGGTTGTGAGTAAACCAGAGGGGTTGATTGATCTGAAGTTAGAAATTAATAAGAAACTGAAAATTGAAGAAGCAATTGCTGCAGAAGTAGAGAAAAGGCTGAAAGAAATGAACATGGGTACCAAACAGATAGCTCAGGTTTAACAAGTACACAAAGTTGTTTGTGAAATTTGTAATGGACCACACATTGATGTGCAATGTCTTTCAACTCCACAATAAATTGAGGAGATAAAATTTTTGATGCAGAATAATCTACTATAATCTTGGGTGAAAGAATCATCCTAACTTCTCCTGGAAAGATCAGCAGCAACAAGCTCCTCAGAAGGCAGAGTAAGAGGTGGCTATTGAAAATATGGCTTCCCATACCTCTCAATTTCAAGAAGATACATGGAGCAAGCACAGAAACATGACAACTGCAATAAAAAAATTTGGAAGTTCAAATGGGACAGATTGCACAATAATTATCGTTGCAAGCAAAAGGCAATCAGAAAAATCATGAGAATGTTAATGTTGTCAAAGCAAGGAGTGAAAAAGTGCTAGAGAAAAAGAAGACGAGTTGAAGTTTGATGATAGTGTCATAGAAGTAGAGCTGGAAGTGAGAGAGAACAAGAAAAAACAGGAAGAAGTGGTATCACCTGTAAAGCCAGTTGAAGAGAAGAATAAATTAGAAATCAAGTTATCGTATCCATCTCGAGTTTCAAAGAAGGACACAAAATAGAAAGAGTTTGATAAATTTGTCCAGATGTTCAAAAGTCTAGAGATCAATATACCATTCTTTGAAGCACCCGACTAAATTCATTTGTACCAGAAATTCATGAAGGAGGTATTATCAAAGAAAAGATCAACAGGAGAGGGATCGGTACCCTGTGATGAGAAATTGTGTGTAATTACACCCGAGAGGAAAATACCTGTAAAGCAAAATGATCTGGGTCAGTTGTAATACCATGCACCATAAAATACAGAATTTCAAGAGGGTTTTTGTTGATTCTGGCTCTAGTGTGAGTTTAATACCATTATCGATTTTCAAGAATCTCGGTGTTGAGAAGATAAGTGGGAGTGGGACAAAATTGAAATTTGTTGATCACACCATCAAGCAGTCATATGGAATAGCTGAAGATTTATTAGTTGAAATTGACAACTTTGTTTTTCCAGTAGATTTCCAGATCATAGACATTCCTGAAGATGAAGAGACTTCTATCATTCTTGGTCGACCATTTATGCTGACTAGTCGATGCAACTTTGATGTCGACATAGGTAATCTGACACTAAAATCATTTGATGAGGAGATAACTTTAAAGGTGTTGGAGATTAAAAAGTAGAGTGCAGGTGAAAAGAATCAAGCTTCATCTGGTATGATCAAATTAGCAGGAGATATCAGAAGTTTAAAATCACCCCCAAAAAAAGTCTCCAACATAAGATTTCAGGTGGCATCAACAAAAACCTCTAAGTTCAGTCTAAAAGTCAAGAAGAGAAATAAAAGGAAAATCGAAGGTGAGAAGACGGAAGTTGGAAGGGACTGGAAGTACAAAGTGGTCAATGCTTTTAACTTAGATGAATTTTGGGTTGCGGAAAGGAGAAGCAACAAGGTGTGGAAGAGGAAGTACCCCCCCACAAGGGGATGAACCGTCGAGCCATGCGATGTTAAACAAAGCACTTCATGGGAGGCAACCCACACTTTTAGTAACTTAGTTTTTGTTTGTAGGTAATAAAAAGGGAGTGTTGTTGGTGAAAGCTAGGAGGCAACAACATGTTTTGCATTCCCCTCTATGAGTCACCTTCCTCGAGTCCTCCAAATTTTGCAAATTATTTGTTAGTTCTATGCAAATTGTTGTGTAAATCCATAAGTTCAAGTCCTCCAAATTTTGGTCGAAATGTTTTATTTTGTTCAAGAACTTGGTTCTCAAATATTTCAGGAATAGTATATAGAGACAAAGAGATGGTTGGTTAAGGTTAGAAAGTTCATAATAATGTGACAAGGATACGAGTCTAACATGTAGATTTTTACCATACTGCTTAAATCCTGAGAAGTACTCCTTGAGTAGTTTATCAATACAGTACGTTATAATCTAGATTCACATGCAGGTATGATTAGTTGAGAAATAAATAAAGTTGGCACCAAACGATGAAAAGGCGGTAAAAGGCAACCGACTCGCTAAGTTGGGTGGCCCTCACCCGGTTATTCATGCCAAAGGGGGTTGATCCCTAAATGCCGTCCAAAAGGATAATCAACAACTGCAAATAGGACGAGACGAAGGAAATGGGAAGTCAAGGGGCTGACAAGGGCACGTGTGTTAGCTAACACAGCCTGTGTCAGAAATTCTATATTAGAAACTAAAAGATAAATTCCAAGAGGTCTAACATGGGCACCCGTGTTTCCTAACACAGCCCGTGTTGGGTTGCAACGGTGATTTCAGTATTTCGGTTATTTTGTTCATCTGTTAAGCTGTGGGGCATTTTGGGTACTTCTAACCAACCTAAATGAGTTGTTGCTATTAAGAGGATTTTTTGGCCAGACAAAGAATTGAGGATTTAAGATTGAAGCCTACGTAAGTGTTGGAGAATGGAGACCTTTCATGAGCGGAAGTGATTGAAGATCCAAGTTCACCATTTATGTGTAATGTTTAATTTTTATTCTGAAATTACTTTGAATAATATGAGTAGAAAAACCCCCAAATTCTAGGGGGTGTCCCTGATTTATCTCTTTAATGATTATGAGTTCCTGAGTTCTTTAATAAAGTTGTTTTCTTATTCAATTTAATCGTTCAATGTTTTCATGCTTTAATGATGGAACCAATTAGAATTGATTTATAGTTAACAACCAGCTGAACCGCAGTTGTTAAGGTTTTCATATGATTAGACTATAATATATATCATCTAGGACTAGGGATACTCTATAGTTACCAGATTTAATCCTTGATAAAATAAAGGCTTGACTCCAAAGGTTTTCTCACTAAGGACTTAAATCTAAAGGGCCGGTAGTTGAAGGTGATGAACTTGTTGAAGAGATCAAGAGTAAAGGTTATTACAGGTTTAAATCACACATCTACCCATAGCATGCTCCTCATATCTAAGAAAAAGCCTTAATTTACATTCTGTTTATTTTGAATTATTATTAAGTGACAGTTTCCAAACCAAAACTCTAATTCAAGTTTTGTCTAATTGAACCATAAGTTGAATTCAATACTAATACGCAGTCCTTCTGATCGATACTTTTGGATTCCCCATTATTAATACATTGGTAAATTAGTACACTTGCTAATTTACCGATCAGATTTGTCCTTGGATATGTGCATCACGGTGCAGGCGTTGTTATTTCTTATCGAGCTAGTTTCTTTGCCTATAGTGAACCCGTCGATGATGGTGTTGAGAGTGTGGTGAGCTGTTTTGGTCTCGTGCACTTCTTAAATACCCATCCCTACTTTTATGAAGGATCCTTCGAGTCCGTGTCTTTTTTTCCGAGTATCTCTTTTACCACCTGGGGTTTTTCCATCTTTGACATAAGTTAGTAGGTGCCCCCTTTGTATCAAGTTCTCAATTTCTTTCTTTAGCTGGAGGCAATTGTCAATATGGTGTCCCCAGAGCCAGTGATAATTACACTAAACCCCAACGTCATTCCCTAGTACGACATTGAATTTCCATATACGGGGAACTTTCGAGATCAGGTTTAGGTGTGTTACCTAATGTAATATTTCGCCTCTCTTTGTATTTAGGGGTGTCCCCACGTCGCTTGAATCAAAGAGACATTGTTTAGGTCTCTGACTTATGCGTTCTCGGGGTCTATCTCTCGAGGTAACCCGGGAAGACTCATGTTTCCTTCTTGGACCTTCTTCCTTGGTCTTGCTTCTCTCCAGGGTGTCCCTGATATACCCCAATTTTGGCCCCTAAGATTCCTCATCATCTCATGTCACAATGCATCAAGATCACACATTAGGGTATGTTCTCTTTTTCTACTTTATCCCATCTTTTAGTTTGCTCGTAAGAGGTTACCAAGTACCTTGAATTGTGTATCTTGTACATGTTTATTTAACTAACATAAAAATGTGTATATATATTCCTTTGAATGATTCATATTATAGGTGATCACACTTGCATTCATCTCACCATCTAATCTAGAGTTTGAGGGGTGATTCTCAATCAAATGGTTCTCTAGTGGATTGCAAGAGCTCAATCTTCAAGGTCATGTATATGGAACTAAAGATTTTTGGTTCAAGGAGCCCTCTCACTTTATTTAGGACAAGATACTCTCAAAGTTGGTGGTAGAAGTCATCAAGAAGATCCATAGGTTCATATGTTTATTTCCATGCCTTCTTCAACAAGCTACATTGAGACTTAATCTCCATCCTTGAGTGTTCTTCAAGAAAACATCATTCCAAGGCCTCTTATGACTTATCATGCTTATTATTCCAAGAAAGTTCAAAAAGAATCAAGGTTTACTAAACAAGTTTAACTTAATTGAGCAAATACTAGATTCAGTTATCACAAGTGCATAAATATCTCAATTTTCAATTTTTTGAGTTAGTTATTTTTTATATAGATTCTTATCATCATCTACAACAACCTCTCTTCACATTACAAGATCCAGGTGTGTAAGAAAAATCATCAAAAGTTGAAAGAGGTTTCAAGTTATTTTGACACTCTCTGAGCTAGGGTTTGTTGACTTCTAAGGACTATGTCTTGCTCATTTTTTGAGATTTTTGAGTTACTCCAAATAAATGATTCTCTTGAAAGGGTCATTAATAAGCTCTTTTCATAAATCTAAGGCTAATTTTGAATGAAAGATCACTAATGATTGAGGAAGATTACAAGTCTCCTTGAAAGGCCTTTAAATTCTAGGGTTTGACTTCAAATGATCCTAACTTGGTCAATTTTTATCTCCTTGAGCCCATTATTTTTCAAAAATCAATATTTGGGATGACTACTATAACTTTGTTTTGATGTGCAAGACACAAAGATGCTTGGGAAGTGGTTGAAAATTTAAAAAGATTATTGGTCTTTTATGAATTTCCCCAAATTTGTTCATCATCTTCCAAAGACCATAACTCTTTCATTTTTTTATGATTTTTGAGTGATCTCAATTCCAAACTCAATTAAAGAAGTCTACTTCATGTCATTTTCACATATCAAGATCAAATTTTTGAGTTAAAAGTCATGTAATTTTGAAGAACATTATAGGTCATTTTGAGGTTCAACACTTAGAATTTTTCTAAGTACAAAAGATCTGTGTGTTTTTCATAAATTCAATTGAACATAACTTTTTGCTCAAGCATCCAAATGAAGTCTTTCTTGGCACGTTTTAAAGATTGTGACATGGTGTGATGCGGTGGGAGAACTGACTTAAGGTTTTGCGTTTTGTCGCAAATGTCGCGATTAGCAAGAGTCGCCACCAACTTTTCTTTTATCCAAAAGGAAAGGTGAAAAAGCACAGGGAAGACCTTTTGAGATGTTTTCTTGAGTTCGGGGGGAAGATTATGAAAAGGGAAGGTGCTAGCACCCTTTTCATCCATGGTTTTCCATGGGCTCTTAGTTACTTGCTTAGATCACTTGCTTTGGTTTGTTTGAAATGGTGTTTGATGTGATTTTGAAAGTATTTTGGAAAAAAGGCCATTCGTTTAGGCAATCTTTGTAATGATTCTCGTTCGTAAGAATGTATACAAAGATGTTTGTCTTTTGAAAATGTTTTCAATGTTTGTAAGATGTTTTTGAAATGTGTGTGTGTTTGTTTTTTTTTAAAATAGCAAGGATTGTTTGAAATGGAGCAAGTAACTTAGAAGCTATCTACCTACTCAAATGTCTTTCTCATGCATTTTCTATTCCTTTGACATTGTTGACTTGCCATTGATTTGGTAAGAAACATTATCTTTGGATGTAAACGGGATGGGCGTGGGTCATCGTATAGCCATGATAACAATGTTGCAAAGTATCTTAGCATTTTGAGGGACCAAGATCATTTTGTTTAGGCAACTTTTGAATAGCGTCATCGAGGGGCTATGATCTTATATTTGTTTTGTTTTGCCAAGATATTTCTCATGCGTAACATGGCCATTTTATTTTAGGCAACCAAGTGGGAGAAACCCTAAGGGTGCTTGTGTGCAAAGTGGGAGAAACCCTAAGGATATTTGTCTTGTATTTAGGATTTTCTATTTGTTTTGTTTTGCTCTTGTCATACAAACCCTAATTTACTAATCATGGCATATGAAAGCAATAAATTGCATAATTTAAATATACTAAGCTATTACAACAATTTTTTGGGAGGGGGAATACAAGTTTGAATGGGGATTTGCACAAATATAAAGCTAAATATATTATTACAACAAAATCGAACTTGCGCGAATTAAATAAATATAATACAAATATTTAAAATGGAATGCAATATTTATGTAAAGAAAAGATGTTTTATGTCTTGCTTTTGTATAAAAGAATATTTAATTTAAATCTAGAAAATAAGGAAAAAATAATTAATTCTTTTTCGAAAGGGGTTAAACCTTAATTTTCATTTAAAAGAAAAATAATATTTCTATATTATTATTTTGTGCATTTTTTGTATAAAAAATAAATAATATTGTATAAATATTAAAAATTAAATATGTGCAAAAAATAATTATTTGTAAATAGAAAATATAAAATAAAAGTATTAAGTATATTTAATTATTTTTATAAGTTTATTAAGAAAATAAATTATATTCTATCAAAATAAATCATATTTTTTATGTGAGAAATAATAAAAAAATAAAATAAAAGTGTAAAAATAAATAAATCATTTTTTAGGATTTTCTATCATTAAGAAAAATAAATAAATGTACTAAATATAAAAATGAAAAAAAAATGAAAATATGAAAGAGTTAGCAAAGGGGGTGTAATAGCAGATCAGTGGTGGTGTTTAGCAAAAACAAAAAAGGCCCAAGCAACAAAAAGCCCAAACGACTTCATCCCTGTCCTTCATTCTCTTCCTCACACTTTTGCCAGTCAACCTGTAACTTCCTCATGCTTGCATAAAAATGAAAACTCATAACATGAAAAATGTGGCATTTGAGCCCACGATTCCAACCATATAAACTATGTAACCTAACTATCAAAGATCAAAGAGAATTTTGAAATTCCTAAATCGTGACCTAATATTTTTAGAGATTTCAAACTCCAAATTCTCTCAGCACAAGTAATATAAATGCAAAGTAATGATATGTACAACTTCGTTATGATGAGAACTACATTTTCATTCACAAATCGTGGCATGAGGTTACCTATTCAAAGAGATAGAGTTTGAAAAAATACCTCCTTCAGCTGGAATCATGTATGGCAATGTATGGACTTTAATGGAAACCTGATGATTGCTTGAGCTTCCCTGGATCTATTCCAACTCTTACCTTGCTCTGAAGATGGCTAGAACTCCCTGACCAAGTCCAATTGCAAGCTTCCAAGTTAACAGTGGAAGATGGTGAAACAGAGGTTACAGAACAGGGATGATGGCTTGGATGTGTTTGATATCTAATATGTAAGATGTTTGGATAAGTTAAACACAGAACGCACGAGCCAAATGAGAGTTGGATGAGTTTGTGGAGAAACTGTGTGTTTGGGCAGTTTTTTGGTGTTTTTCAGTTCTAGAGAGTTTCAGGTCCAAGATAAGCGTGTAATGTATTGTAAATTGTTTGCATATTAGTATAGAAGTGATCCAAAGTCAGCTCTCTACTAGCTGTGCAAGCCTTAGCCTTTTTTGCAACTTTTCTTGTACTTGAAGCAAGTTGACAAGACCAAACCCACATGCTTGTACCAGCTTGCTTTAGGGTTGGTATGAGTTTGTACAAGTTTCTTGAGACCTGTGTGGTTTGCTTGTATCAAGGGGATAGGTTCAAAGCTCTATGTTGACAAGTTTGCAAAAGTGCTTCTTTATGAAAATGGCAATGGTGCCTTTTTGCCCAAAATGGAAATACAACTTGTGTAAAAGTTCAAAAGCAAGGATAATGGCTTTATCAACTGAGTATGCATTTAATTAAGGAGTGTATAGAAAGTATAGGACCTGTAAAGCAAGAAATAGCCAGCATAGGTTTGGTTTGCAACTTGGTTCTTCATGAAAATGGCTTAAACAAAAAGTGAGAAAATGCCAACTTCCTCTATTTGATTCTCCCTACTCAAAAATAATCTTGGAGAGTTCTTGGACATTTTGGAAAGCTTTCAATATGCTATACAATCCATCTTTGAAATGAATTTTAAGATACCTCTTGGAACTTGGTGAAAACTTGTCATGAAGTTGGGTCCAAAACCTGCCTAAATTAGAGCAAAAAATTACTAAGTTAAGAAGTTCATGACCATGTATTCACAAATTCATAACTTGTGATCCAAGCATCTTTAGGGAAAAGTTTGTGAAGCAAAGTTGTATATTTCATGGAGGTATACAACTTTCATGTTGGGGACTTTCCTTAAATCAAAAGGCATCATGGTGAAAAAGTGGTGCAAAGTTGAGAAAAAATAAGAAAATTTTTATACTTAGAAAAATTCTAAGTTATGAAAATTTTAAACTTAAAACCCTAATTTTCAAATTTAGTTTTCTTTGTCAACAAGTTTCACATTTTGACATATCTTGATGAATTATGACTCTTGGCACTTGATTTTGATCAAAAAGTCAAATTTGACTTTTCAGTGTACAGTTGACTTTTGATCAGTTGACTGCAAATTTCATTTATCAATCCAATGAACTTGAGATGTTCTGAACCATGTAAATAAGTCAATATGATGCCATTGAATCCTTTAAATCATGCTTGAACTCAATTGGTCAATTTCTAGGTTAAAAAAATCAGAAATTGCCCATCCTCAATCAAAACCCTAATTTTCACCATTTTGCCCTTTTGATAATTTGATCAAATTTCTTGAGGAGTTGTAATCCAAACTTGATCAAATGGTACATATGAGTCTATAATGTTGATGTGGATCAAAAATTATGAAGTTTGACTGTAAATTGGCCATGGTTGACTTTTTCCCCAATACAGTTGTTTTTTAGGTCAACTGTCCAATTGACTGATCAAAAATATGGTTCAAGGCTTGAAACTTAACATGAGCAATCTTAGGGGTCCAAGATGATGTATGAAAGTCAAATGAAGCATTGGTGATCCAAAAATCCTTGTGAAAACTCAAACCCTAATTTTGGGTTATTAGTGCAAGGTGAGATGTCTTAAGCTGACCAAACCCTAATCTTGTCTTGAGTCAAAGAAGTCTTGTGAGAAAAATTTTGATAAATGAGAGGGAAAATTTTGGGATACAAGATATGCCCCTGTTCAATCTTCTTGAACCTGAAGAGTTAGATTGGAAAGCTTTGCCGTTCGTGACTCGAAGGTAAAAGATTATTGGACACTATAGTGCCCATAAATTTGCACTCGACAAAGTGTAATTGAGGAAATGGGCTTAAAGATGCCATTTGGAGAGGTGATAGAATCTTGTTGGAGATGGGCTTGTAGATGCCATCGAAGAATGTTTGTTGAATTGTAAGTTGTAAGTCAGAAGAATAAGTATCAGAATGGTGTCCGCGTCTGGAACGTATCTGAGCTGTATCTGAACTTGCAATCTGAATGAGAGACAGAATAGCATTTGTGTCTGGAGCGCCTCTGAACTTTGGAAATCTGAATGAGTAACAGAATAGCATCCAATTCTGCAGCGTATCTGAACTTTGGAAATCTGAAGGTGTATCAGGATGGCATCCGCATCTGGAGCGTATCTGAACTATATCATGACCTTGAAAGTTGAATAAGTGTCAGAATGGCATCCATGTCTGGAGCGTATCTGAACTCTATCTGAATGTTGAAGTCTGAATAAGTAACAAAATGGCATTCGTGCCTGGAGCGTATCTGAACTGTATTAAAAGGTTGAATCTGAATGAGTAATAGAATAGCTTCCGTGTCTGGAGCGTATCTGTATTGTATCATGATTGCACATTGTTTAACAGTAGCTGTTAATCTTATCCTGAAAAGGGTAAAATGTTAGCTGGAACATAGAATTATGTTGCATGAAATGTATGATGCAATATATGTGTTTTATCAATGTTTATGATATGTGGATGTAATGTATGCGCATGTAAGCTGATTTGTTATATTGCTGAGGAAAATAAATCCTTGACTGCTGCTGAGGATATGTGGATTCTTCATGTTTTGAAGTTGGAGTAATTGAAAAAAATTCTGTTGTGGCGCAATGCCATATACTGCTTGAGTAATCTTCTTGGGGAATCCATAGAATTTTGATGACTTCTACGGGGGATCTAACAATGGGAATCCTCGTTCTGTTGGAGAACAATGAAAAATCTGTGGGAAAAAGCTTATTCCTGTTTGGAAAAAGTTCACGAGTTCCGGTCGTCTGCCACTCTACTGGGGAATTATCCTAGGTTAGGGTGAAACAGAAGTTAGCCGTTATCCAGTTAATTTTCAGGCTTCAAGACAACTTCGTGGGGAACTTGGAGAAACTGGATGGTTTCCACCGGGGATTAATAGTTTGAAGTTTCAGCTTTGTTGAGGATGTTAATGATGTACTGTAGGGATTGCTCATGGAATAGCCTAAAGACGTTTTCCTATTCTTTCAACCTGTTAGTAATTGTTCTTTTTCATTTGGTTTATTTGTAAACAGTAATTATGTTCAAATGCATATGTTCATTAATGAATCATTGGACGTTTTTTGCAAATAAAAACACAAGTGTAAAGAAAAAGACAAATAGTTTTCTGTTCTTTGAAAGGGATATCTTTGTATTCACTTTGAATAAGTATTTTGTACAAAAGAGACAGACATCCTAGTAAGAGGATGGTGTCACAAAAATAAGAAAAATTTATACAAAGATAGCTATATGTGATAATCCCATGGGGTTCCCATTCTGCTATAGCCTCCGTATCTCTGAATATCTTTTCTATCCGTTGCTTCGTCCGAAGATGATTGAATCGATTAGGAGCTCTGAGTTTGCCAGTGAAGAGGTTGAAGTTATCCTCAAAGTGATCCGACGAGACATAGTCGTAGGCTTTAATTCCCTAACTTTTGCATGGACTTCCCTTTCGGGTTTTCAATCCATCGGGAAACCCTTTTTTGCCCAAGTCGCCCTTTCGCGTTTTCAACTTGCCGGGTGTACAAATTTTTTTTATTTTATCCCTAATTTTTTTCCCGAACCTTTTGGTTCACCGGGATGCCCTTGTTTTGCCTAGGTGTGTCAACATAGCGGGTCTCTTATGCGTAGTATCTTTTAACTATGTCTGCGTTCGCAGGGTGTGGCAGGTCGTCACCATCCATGGTGGTTAAGATCATTGCCCCACCGAAAAAGATGTTCTTGATTACAAATGGTCCTTAGTAGGTAGGAGTCCATTTGCCCCTGGGATCACTTTGTGGCAGGATAATGCGCTTGATCACTAGATCTCCAACTTGATATACTTGGCGTCTGACTTTATTGTTGAAAGCTTTGATCATCCGTTTTTGATACATCTGACCATGGCAAACAGTAGTAAGTCTTTTTTCGTCAATTAATTCAGTTGATCAAGCCGGGTCTGGATCCAATCGTCCTCACTCAAACCTGCATCTTTTATAATTCTCAAAGAAGGGATTTGAACCTCGATAGGCAAGACAACCTCCATGCTATAAACAAAAGAATAGGGTGTTACCCCAGTTGATGTGCAAGCCGTGGTACGGTACCTGTGGAGCGCAAACGGTAGCATTTCATGCCAGTCTTTGTAGGTGATTGTCATCTTCTGTATGATCTTTTTAATGTTTTTATTGGCAGCTTCGACTGCACCATTCATCTTTGGCTGATAGGGAGATGAATTGTGATGTTGAATCTTGAACTGCTCGCACAAGGTGATGATCATAGTATTGTTAAGGTTCGTAACATTATCAGTGATGATCCTTTCCGGGATACCATACTGGCAAATAAGATTTTGTTTGATGAAGCGGGCAACAACATTCTTAGTAACGGATGCGAAGGAAGCTGCTTCAACCCACTTCGTGAAATAGTCAATGGCCACTAGAATAAAGCGGTGTCCATTGGAGGTTGTAGGCTTGATCTCCCCAATCATATCGGTTCCCCACATAGCGAAGGGCCAAGGAGCTGTTAAGACATTTAGAGGAACCGGAGGCATGTTCACCTTGTCTGCGTAGATTTGGCACTTATGACAGGTCCGAGAGTGTTGATAGAAGTCTGATTCCATGGTAGACCAATAATAGCCTGCCCGTAGGATTTTCTTCGCCATCGTATGCCCACTAGAGTGAGTGCCAAAGGTACCTTCATGTAATTCGGCCATGATCTTTTCAGCTTCAATCTTATCCATACAACGGAGCAGAATAGAATCATGATTACGTTTGTATAGGATGCCATTACTTAGGAAGAACTTAGCTGAGAATCTCCTTAGGAACTTTTTATCATTGATTGAAGCTCCTTCTGGATATTCTTGAGCCTCGAGATACCTTTTGACTTCATGAAACCAAGGCTGGTCCACTACTTCTTCAGTATTAATCTCGTGACAATGTGTTGGTTCATCCATTCGTTCAATGGTGATCTGGGGAGCCTCATTATCCCAATTCAGTTTAAACATAGATGACATTGTGGCTAGAGCATCTGCTAGCTGATTTTCTTCTCGCGGGAAGTGCTCGAAGGTAATCTGCTCAAAATGTGGTAGCAATGTCAAAACATGTTCTTTGTAAGGGATAAGGTTTGGGTGCTTAGTGTCCCATTCTCCTTTGATCTGACTGATGACCAAAGATGAATCTCCAAACACCTCTAAAGCTTTGATTCCCAAGTCTATGGCTGCCTTGAGACCAAAGATGCATGCTTCGTATTCTGCCATGTTGTTTGTACAGTTGAAGCAAAGTCTGGCGGTAAAAGGATTATGGCACCCTTCCAGAGATATGAGTACAACGCCGATACCATTACCAAGTGCATTGGATGCCCCATCAAAGAACAGGGTCCAACGGGATCCTTTTCCAGGTCCGTCATGTGGTCTGATTTCTTCACAGTTGTCTAATGTCATGATGTCTTCGTCTGGGAATTCAAACTTCATAGACTGATAATCTTCTACAGCTTGATGAGCAAGATGATCAGCTAGCACGCTGCCTTTTATAGCTTTTTGGGTCGTGTATTGTATGTCATATTCTGTTAGGATCATCTGCCATCTAGCTATCCTCCCAGACAGAGCAGGCTTCTCAAAGATGTACTTTATCGGATCCATCTTAGATATCAGCAAAGTGGTATGAGTTAACATATACTATCTCCGTCGGTGAGCAGCCCATACCAGAGCGCAACAAGTTTTCTTGAGCAGTGAATATCTGGTTTCACAGTCGGTAAAATTTTTGCTTAGGTAGTAAATAGCGTGCTCTTTTCGGCCAGATACGTCATGTTGCCCCAATACACACCCCATTGAGTTCTTTAAAACGGTCAGATACATGATCAGTGGTCTTCCCTTGACTGGTGGCATCAAGACAGGAGGTTCTTGTAAATACTCTTTGATTTTGTCAAAAGCAATTTGACACTCATCATTCCATCTGACTACTTGATATTTCTTCAACAGTTTGAAGATTGGTTCTCAAGTAGATGTTAGGTGAGAAATGAACCTGTAATATAGTTCATGCGTCCCAAGAATCCTCTGACTTCCTTCTCAGTGCGAGAAGCAGGCATTTCTTGTATTGCTTTAACCTTGGAAGGATCAACCTCGATGCCTTTGTTGCTGACAATGAAACCTAAGAGTTTACTGGACCGGACTCCGAATGTGCACTTGTTTGGATTCAATCTTAACTTGTACTCTTTCAACCTTACAAACAACTTTTGCAAGTGATCAAGGTGTTCCTCTTCAGTTTGTGATCGGGATATCATGTCATCTACGTAGACCTCTATCTCATGATGTATCATATCATGAAACAAAGCTACCATGGCGCGTTGATAGGTTGCCCTGGCATTCTTCAGTCCGAGTGGCATCACTTTGTAGCAGAACGTGCCCCACTGTACGACAAACGTAGTTTTCTCCATGTCTTCAGGTGCCATTTTGATCTGGTTATAGCCTGAGAATCCGTGCATGAAAGAAAATACTTTGTGTTGGACTGTATTATCAACCAGGATGTCGATGTGTGGAAGTGGAAAATCATCTTTAGGGCTGGCCCTATTTAAATCTCTATAATCCATGCACATTCTCACTTTGCCGTCCTTTTTAGGCACGGGAACAATGTTGGCCAACCATTGAGGATAAG
The DNA here is from genome assembly GCA_948472305.1 of Vicia faba. NCBI lineage: Eukaryota > Viridiplantae > Streptophyta > Magnoliopsida > Fabales > Fabaceae > Vicia > Vicia faba. The sequence goes on along the minus strand of OX451737.1, from coordinate 259,157,256 downwards.
AAGTAACAGCCAGAAATCCAGCATTGAAATGTTTCATAACTTCTGCTTTGATCTTCTCTGACATGTCAGGTCTCATGCGGCGAACTTTTTGTTTCACTGGTGGAAAGTCTTCTCTTGTGGGTAGACGATGTACCATGATGTCTGTATCGAGTCCCGACATGTCTTCGTATGACCAGGCAAAGATCTCAACATAATCATGCAATAGCTGAATTAGACGCTCCTTGACACTCGACTCTAAATTGGCACCCACTTTAATTTCCTTTTTATCTTCCTTGGTACCCAAATTGATTATATCCAACAGCTCCTCATGAGGTTGAATAGCTCTTTCCTCTTGTTGTAGTAGTCTGGCCAATTCCCCTGGCACCTCACAATCTTCCTCACCTTCGTATTCGGCTTGGTAGATCAGATCTTCAGAATCACTGAAGGCTATAGCAGTATCGTTACCCATGGGATCCAGAATGGAGGGGTACCTGCATTTGTGAGTGTGGGTGTGTGTAAGGGTATAGCCATCTTTAAACAATAAAATGTAAAAGAAAGACAATGAGCACAAAAAGTTTATATGTGAAAAATCGTCCATGATTCATTGAATGTCATATGAAGATGAAAAAAAACCCTTACAGATGGATCATTGTGCCTCGGGTAAGACACAAGGTTTTTAAAGTGCAAATTGTTTGTGAATATTACAAGTCCAACAGAAATGTAAAAGATAAATTACTGAGAGATGAAAGTTATTGGGACAAAGTCTCTGGCTTCCCAGTTGCGAAGTCCTCTATTGACAGTAGGAAATATCCAATCTTCCAATCTTCCATCCTCTTCATTTCCTTCTACTGCATTGACCCCTTGGTTGCTAATCTTCGCAGGTGGCCCCCCAGCACAGGCACGACGCACAACCTTCTGAGCAGTTGAAGTAAACCCCAAGCCAAACTTGTCTGATTTGTACGAAATGTCTGGAAGCTGCCCCCAGATGGTGCATCCAGCCTCTTCCACTAATGCCTTTGCATCCTTTAGAGATGACATCCGAGGTGGAGGTCTTGTGATCTTAGGAATCGAGGATACCGCCTTGGTCGCTGCTACTTATTGAGAGACTTCTTCAAAATATTGGAAAGGGGTTTCAATGAACTCGCCATCTAACTCCACATATCGGAAACAATTCAGATGACTAATCATGTACTCCTCCTCCCCATGGACACTTATGATATTTCCTTGGACCGAATACTTCAGCATCTGATGCAATATGGAGGTGACAACACCGACATTGTGGATCCAGGGGCATCCTAATAGAAAGGAATAAGAAGGATGGATGTCCATCACATAGAAGGTTGAGTTGAAAATTTGAGTTCCCACCTTTATTGGGATGTTCACCTCCCCGTGGACCATCCTCTTCGAACCGTCAAATGCTCTCACCACTATGTTACTGGGTTTTAAAGTAAGTCCTTTGCAATCCAATCTATCATGGGATTTCTTCGGTAAGACATTTAAAGATGATCTCGTGTCCACCAAGACATGGGCCAGAGTCGTTCCTCTACACTCCACAGATACATGTAATGCCTCGTTGTGTTTTCTCCCTCTAGGTTTCAAATCAGCATCGAAGAAACCCAAGCCATTATCAGCTGTCAAACTGGCTACACAGTCTTGGAACTGGTCAGCAGACGTCTCTTGTGGCACATGAGCTGTCTTCAGAAATTTTACCAGAGATTTCGCATGTGCTTCAGAGCACAGCAGCAGAGCTAGCATAGAGATCTTAGAAGGGGTTTGCCCCAACTGTTCGACCATATCATAATCACTCTTCTTTATTATCCCCAGGATTTCTTCCATTTCCTTCTTGGATGTTTCGGGAGTAGCTAGTGATTGAGCCTTCGTCCGGACAGGATCTTCTTAAATGCTTTTTCCTTTATTCTCAACAGTGGAAGTATCGGTAGGGATAGGGATAGGGATTGTGTTGTCTTTGCCGGTAAGTACGCTTGCAGGTATAATCACTAGTGCAGAGGTAATCTTCGGAACAGCCACGGGTCCAAAAACTGCCTTTGGAGGGGAAATCTCTGGAGAGAAGATTCTACCACTGCGGGTAATCTTGCTAGTTCCAGCAATATTTCTAATGTCGGAATTTTACTCTTCAGAGCTTTCTTCTTCGGCAGTAAGTTCATCCTGTTTAATACCATGGTAGTAGATTTCTCCACCGTAATTCCATGGTACTATTTTATCTGACTTGTACGGGATCGGCCCGGGCATTGTAATCTTAAGTGGAGTAGTCTTTGGAGCAGGTGTAATTCTAACAGGTCTTTTAGGGGCCCTGGAAGGATTAGCGTCGATGGTTATAATTGAAATGTCTTTAATTGGAACCGGTGAAACAGGAGCATTCTCAAATAGAATTTCTTGGTTATCAATTAGTCGTTGGATACCCTTTTTCAACAGAGGGCAGTCAAATGATGAGGATAGGAAAACATGGCAGTCTTTATCACAACCTGGGAATATACCAGCTTTCAACAAATTCAACTTAATGATCGGGAGCAGAGTCAACAGTTCATCCACGGTGGCAACAAATAAATCTTCTTCAATAGCGTTGGCATTGTGACCATGCCTAGGCATCAGAGCGGAAATAAAATTTGGTTTCTCAGGCGCATCAAACTCAACTTCCTTCGCCTCTATTAGGTCTTGAATTTTGTTCTTCAGAGCCCAACAGTTGTTAGTGTCGTGCCCTGGACTTTCTGAATGGTATGCGCATATGGCATTTGGATGGTAATGAGGGGATGCAGTATTGGGTTTCTTTGGGGCCTCTTTTAAAGTTGCTAGATTCAATTTCAGAAGATGTGGTAGAACCTGGGCTGGAGTCATGTTAATCCTGGTGAATTTCCGGACTGGCCTTTCCACCCTTGGCTGGTTATTTCTTGGATGGTCATATGCAGGCTTTGGAATCATAACGGCCCCCACCGTTGCTCGGCGTTCAGTTCATCCTATATTCCTTTGTGAATAAACAGCAGATACTTCCTTCCTCCCAGTGAAGGGTTTTTTCCACAGTTGTAGAGGCAAATGAATCTTTCTGAATCTTCCCACTTCTGATACCAGCCTACACCCTCTCGCCGGTTAAAATCAATTCAGTGAACCCTGCAGAGGAACTCCCAATCAGATGATTGAAGAAAGGGCCCAATGGAGTTCCCAAGAACTTGTCCACAAACTCCCTTTCAGACAGAGGGGGTTGCACTCTTCCGGCCAGATCTCTCCAATTTTGCGTGTAATCTTTGAAGCCCTCATTGGAAACCATAACCATACTCTAAAGTTGAGTATGGGTAGGCGCCAAATCGGTGTTGTATTGGTATTGTTTATAGAAAGATGCGGTCAGGTCTTCCCAATTATGGACGTTAGCCTTTTCTAATTGGTAAAACCAATCAAGTTGCGTTCCTGATAAACTGTCTTGGAAAAAGTGGACCCACAAGTCTTTGTCGGCAGAGTGCGGTTGAATCTTCCTGACATACGATCGGAGGTGCATTTTAGGACACGAAACTCCATCATACTTGGCAAATAATGGCACTTTAAACTTTGGCGGGATCACAATTCCTGACACTAACCCCAACTCTTCAAAATCTAGCCACGATACTCTATGGATTTCCATAGCGCTTAAACGCTCTTCAAGGTGTTTATACTTGTCATCAGCCGGAGGGTATTATTTTTCAAAGTAGTCCTCCTCTTCCTCCTCTTCTTCAGAATCTGATGGTACTTCCGTTTCTTTTCCTTTTCTTTCCCCTTCATCAGATGTTGTTGGAAAATCTAAGGTTCTTCTAGCTTGTCCCTGAAACCTTCTGCCCATGATTACCACACCAGCTGGCTTCTTCTTCTTTTTCTCTTTCTCTTTCTCTAGCAGAGTCTTCAGCTCCTCTTTCCCCTTGGCTAAGGTCATGAGTAACTGTTGAAATTGTGTGTTTTGAGCTTGTAGGTCTTTGACCGTCTGTTCGAGATCCATCTTACTGAAATAAACAGTAGAGAGATGAGGAAACTTGTTGCAAAGACTTGTTTATGTTTATGATGAATGACATGTATTCATGCAATGCTTTCAAGGATTCAAAAATTCAAATTTGTTTTAAACAAAGAGAAACACACGTTATATTAATAAGATAGAATTTGAGTACATCAATGCCCCTTGGGTAAAATAATACAAAATTCTAAGATAAAAAGACATTGTGTATCCTCTTTGGGGCAATGTAGGTATTTAGAGTCTGCTCTTCATGAAGTAGCCGAGTGAGTTCCAAAACCTTCTTCTTGCTTGCGTAGAATTAGGCTTCGAAAGTATCGCGCTCTCCTTTGAGTTGTATCCAATCCCTTTGTAGGTCTTCGAGTGATGTAGGCATGTCAGGATGTAGGACACTGTATGGAACTTCTCCCTCCTTAACATGCTCAATAATCACTGGGAGAATGGAAGGATAAGGCATCATAAGACTTTGAGCGCGGGTTCGTACCCACTTGAGGTAAGGCTCAAGAGGGATGGAATTCTTGTGTCCCAAATTCTTGCTATCCACCTTGTTTAGCATCCTTCAAGCTCGGATGAATCTCTGGCGAAGTCCTTGATCGTCGTTGTCGTAGTCGAATACTAGGCCTTGAATCAGCATATCATGTGGCCCATCCCTTCGGGCATAACCAAACTGTCTTAGAGCTAAGCATGGGTTGTAAGTGATGCCTCCCCTAATGCCAAGTAGAGGTACATTAAGGAATTCCCCACAACGGTCAACAATGATGACATTCTGTTTGGATCGAGAGCACCAATGACTATCCGAATGTTTGAGCGTCATTAACCTTTGTGACCACCTCAAACCTTGCTCATTCTTTAAGACTGATTAGGGAAGGTGAGAAATAAACCATTTTGCCAGGAGAGGAGTGCAACACAAAAGAACTCCTATTTTCCTCATTGTACGAGTGTGAAAAGAGTGTAGGATATCCCCAAGCAATGTAGGCACCGGGTTGCGAGACATGAAGATTTTGACAGCGCTCACATCTATGAGTTGGTCAGGATTGGGGAACAAGACTATCCCATAGATAAGAAGAGCTACAATCTCCTCAAAAGCTTGCAAGTCTAGGGAATACCAACAGCTTTGGGCTTTCTCAAACAGAAACTTTTCCAAGAAGCCTTTGACACTACTTCTAGTTTCCCAATGAGTTATGATATCAGATGAGTGCAAGTGCAGGGCTTGAGCAATCTCTTCTGGATTTGGATCTCTTTCCGCACCGTTGAAAGGTAGTTGATTGAGAATAGGAATCCTCAGAAGTTGAGAGAATTCTTCCAAAATGGGCACAAGCTGATAGTCAGGAAATGTGAAGCAATGATGCAAAGGGTCAAAGAACTGGAAGAGAACCTTCACCATATCCTCCTTTGTGTCAGAGGTGACCAAGTTGAGTAGACGACCATGTCTCTCGGTGAATGGAGAATTCTCAGGGATCCTTGAAGCTAGATCCTTGAGTTGTGGAGGAATTCTTACAAGGTTGATTTGGATAGTTTTCCTACGAAGTGAATCCATATCCTACAAAACAAGAACAAAGATGAATTTCCAAAATCCTTGAAATGGTTAGTGAATGCATATGATGTTCATGATGTCCATGATGTTGATGTACAAGCATGCATATACAAACAAATCAAACAAGTTCTTAGTTTAGGCTTGTATGGAGTTTCATAGGTAAGTACCCTCTTGAAGTTTAGTTGGCTCAACCTGTCCTAGCAATAGTAACCGGGTTCTAAGGAGCTCAATATCACTAGATTGTTTCCTTGGTCATTGTTTCAGCTCAAGTCTCTTTAATGGCGACCGAAATATCCCAAGAAACCAACCCTCAATGAGTGTAGTATCAAGTGTCTACCAACTTCGGACTACACCAAAGCCGATCATCTCACTACATCCTAAAGGCCAAGTTGGTAAAGTAAAGGGTTCTAGAAGTTCATTAGTGCTTCATGACATCACTCAACAGCCCCGTATTCTCTTTGATTGACTCAAAGGCTACCGGTACCCACAAATATGTCACACTAACATAGCTATTGCTTAGACCATGTCGGTATACCCCGTACAGTTTCCATAACGTATTGCTATTTACCTAAAATGTTTCCCAAATCCGGGTGGAGGATTCAAACCCAAAAAAAGAACCATAATTGTAAAGCAAACAAGTCAAACAAAGTAAGCAAATAAATGTGATCTAAACCCTAAGGTGACCCCACTTTTAGAATATTCCCCAGCAGAGTCGCCAGTTCTATGACGCGGTGGGAGAACTGACTTGAGGTTTTGCGTTTTGTCGCAAATCTAGCAGTTAGCAAGAGTCGCCACCGACTTTTCTTTTATCCAAAAGGAAAGGTGAAAAAGCACAAGAAAGACCTTTGAGATGTTTTCTTGAGTTCGGGGGGTAGATTATGAAAAGGGAAGGTGCTAGCACCCTTTTCGTTCATGGTTTTCCATGGGCTCTTAGTTACTTGCTTAGATCACTTACTTTGGTTTGTTTGAAATGGTGTTTGATGTGATTTTGAAAGTATTTTGGAAAAGAGGCCATTCGTTTAGGCAATCTTTGTAATTATTCTCGTTCGTAAGAATGTATACAAAGATGTTTGTCTTTTGAAAATGTTTTAAATGTTTGTAAGATGTTTTTGAAATGTGTGTGTGTTTGTTTTTTTTTTTAAATAGCAAGGATTGTTTGAAATGTAGCAAGTAACTTAGAAGCTATTACCTACTCAAATGTCTTTCTCATGCCTTTTCTATTCCTTTGACATTGTTGACTTACCATTGATTTGGTAAGAAACCCTATCTTTGGATGTAAACGGGACGGGCGTGGGTCATCGTATAGCCATGATAACAATGTTGCAAAGTATCTTAGCATTTTGAGGGACCAAGATCATTTTGTTTAGGCAACTTTTAAATAGCGTCATCGAGGGGCTATGATCTTATATTTGTTTTGTTTTTCCAAGATACTTCGCAAGCGTAACATGGCCATTTTATTTTAGGCAACCAAGTGGAAGAAACCCTAAGGGTTCTTGTGTGCAAAGTGTACCATTTTCATGCTTTTGACTTTGTCTTGTATTTAGGGTTTTCTATTTGTTTTGTTTTGCTCTTGTCATACAAACCCTAATTTACTAATCATGGCATATGAAAGCAATAAATTGCGTAATGTAAATACACTAAGCTATTACAACAATTTTATGGGAGGGGGGAATACAAGTTTGAATGGGGATTTGCACAAATATAAAGCTAAATATATTATTACAACAAAATCGAACTTGCGCGAATTAAATAAATATAATACAAATATTTAAAATGGAATGCAACATTTATGTAAAGAAAAGATGTTTTATGTCTTTCTTTTGTATAAAAGCATATTTATTTTAAATCTAGAAAATAAGGAAAAATAATTAACTCTTTTTTGAATAGGGTTAAACCTTAATTTTCATTTAAAAGAAAAATAATATTTCTATATTATTATTTTGTGCATTTTTTGTATAAAAAATAAATGATATTGTATAAATATTAAAAATTAAATATGTGCAAAAAATAAATATTTGTAAATAGAAAAATGTAAAATAAAAGTATTAAGTATATTTAATTATTTTTATAAGTTTATTAAGAAAATAAATCATATTCTATCAAAATAAATCATATTTTTGATGTGAGAAATAATAAAAAATAAAATAAAAGTGTAAAAATAAATAAATCATTTTTTAGGATTTTTTATCATTGAGAAAAATAAATAAATGTATTAAATATAAAAATAAAAAAAAAGAAAATATGAAAGAGTTAGCAAAGGGGGTGTAATAGCATATCAGTGGTGGTGTTTAGCAAAAACAAAAAAGGCCCAAGCAACAAAAAGCCCAAACGACTTCATCCCTGTCCTTCGTTCTCTTCCTCACGGTTTTGCCAGTCAACCTGTAACTTCCTCATGCTTGCATAAAAATGAAAATTCATAACATGAAAAATGTGGCATTTGAGCTCACGATTCCAACCATATAAATTATGTAACCTAACTATCAAAGATAAAAGAGAATTTTTAAATCCCTAAATCGTGACCTAAAATTTTAAGAGATTTCAAACTCCAAATTCTCTCAGCACAAGTAATATAAATGCAAAGTAATGATATGTACAACTTCGTTATGATGAGAACTACATTTTTCATTCACAAATCGTGGGCTTAGGTTGCTTATTCAAAAAGATATAGTTTGAAAAAATACCTCCTTCAGCTGGAATCGTGTATGGCAATGTAGGGACTTTAATGGAGGCCTGATGATTGCTTGAGCTTCCTTGAGCTTCCTTGAATCTATTCCAACTCTTACTTTGCTCTGAAGATGGCTAGAACTCGCTGACCAAGTCCAACTGCAAGCTTCCAAGTTAACAATGGCAGATGGTGAAAGAGAGGTTACAGAACAGGGATGATGGCTTGGATGTGTTTGATATCTAATATGTAAGATGTTTGGATGAGTTAAACAGAAAACGCACGAGCCAAATGAGAGTTGGATGAGTTTGTGCAGAAACTGTATGCTTGGGCAGTTTTTTGGTGTTTTTCGATTCTAGAGAGTTTCAGGTCCAATCCAAGCGTGTAATGTCTTATACATTGTTTTCATATTAGTATAGAAGTGATCCAAAGTCAGCACTCTACTAGTTGTTCAAGCCTTAGCCTTTTTTGCAACTTTTCTTGTACTTGAAGCAAGTTGACAAGACCAAACCCACATGCTTGTACCAGCTTGCTTTAGGTTTGGTATGAGTTTGTACAAGTTGCTTGAGACCTGTGTGGTTTTCTTGTATCAAGGGGACAGGTTCAAAGCTCCAAGTTGACAAGTTTGCAAAAGTGCTTCTTTATGAAAATGGCAATGGTGCCTTTTTTCCCAAAATGGAAATAAAACTTGTGTCAAAGTTCAAAAGCAAGGATAATGGCTTTATCAACTGGGTATGCATTTAATTAAGGAGTGTATAGAAAGTTTAGGACCTGTAAAGCAAGGAATAGCCAACATAGGTTTGGTTTGCAACTTGGTTCTTCATGAAAATAACTCGAACAAAAAGTGAGAAAATGCCGACTTCCTCTCTTCGATTCTCCCTACTCAAAAATGATCTTGGAGAGTTCTTGGACATTTTGGAAATCTTGCAATGTGATCTATAATCCATCTTTGAAATGCATTTTGAGATACCTCTTGGAACTAGGTGAAAACTTGTCATGAAGTTGGGTCCAAAACCTGCCTAAATTAGGGCAAAAAATTATTAAGTTAAGAAGTTCATGACCATGTATTCACAAATTCATAACTTTAGATCCAAGAGTCTTTAGGGAAAAGTTTGTGAAGAAAAGTTGTAGATTTCATGGAGGTCTACAACTTTCATGTTGGGGACTATCCTTGAATCAAAATGCATCATGGTGAAAAAGTGGTGCAAAATTGAGAAAAAATAAGAAAAATTTTATACTTTAGAAAATTTTTTAGTTATGAAAATTTTCAAATTAAAACCCTAATTTTCAAATTTAGTTTTCTTGGTCAAAAAGTTTCATATTTTGACATATCTTGATGAATTATGACTCTTGGCACTTGATTTTGACCAAAAAGTCAAAGTTTGACTTTTCAGTGTACAGTTGACTTTTGATCAGTTGACTGCAAATTTCATTTGTCAATCCAATGAACTTGAGATGTTTTGAACCATGTAAATAAGTCAAGATGATGCCATTGAATCCTTGAAATCATGCTTGAACTCAATTGGTCAATTTCTAGGTTAAAAAATCAGAAATTGCCCTTCCTCAGTCAAAACCCTAATTTTGACCATTTTGCCCTTTTGATGATTTGATCAAATTTCTTGAGGAGTTGTAATCCAAACTTGATAAAATGGTACATATGAGTCTAGAATGTTGATGTGGATCAAAAATTATGAAGTTTGACTGTAAATTGGCCATGGTTGACTTTTTCCCCGATACAATTGATTTTTAGGTCAATTGTCCAATTGATTGATCAAAAATGTGGTTCAAGGCTTGAAACTTAACATGAGCAATCTTAGGGGTCCAAGATGATGTATGAAAGTCAAATGAAGCATTGGTGATCCAAAAATCCTTGTGCAAACTCAAACCCTAATTTTGGGTTATTAGAGCAAGGTGAGATGTCTTGAGCTGACCAAACCCTAATCTTGTCTTGAGTCAAAGAAGCCTTGTGAGAAAAGTTTTGATAAATGAGAGGGAAAATTTTGGGATACAACAGCTTCCCCTGTTAAATCTTCTTGAACCTGAAGAGTTAGATTGGAGAGCTTTGTCGTTCGTGACTCAAAGGTAAAAGATGATTGGACACTAGAGTGCCCATAAATTTGCACTCGACAAAGTGTAATTGAGGAAATGGGCTTAAAGATGCCATTTGGAGAGGTGATAGAATCTTGTTGGAGATGGGCTTGTAGATGCCATCCAAGAATGTTTGTTGAATTGTAAGTTGTAAGTCATAAGAATAAGTATCAGAATGGTGTCCGCGTCTGAAACGTATCTGAGCTGTATCTGAACTTGCAATCTGAATGAGAGACAGAATAGCATCTGTGTCTAGAGCATATCTAAACTTTGGAAATATGAATGAGTAACAGAATAGCATCCGTGTCTGGAGCGTATCTGAACTTTGGAAATCTGAAGGAGTATCAGGATGGCATCCGTGTATGGAGCGTATCTGAACTGTATCATGACCTTGAAAATTGAATAAGTGTCAGAATGGCATCCGTGTCTGGAGCGTATCTGAACTGTATCTGAATGTTGAAGTCTGAATAAGAAACAGAATGGCATCCGTGCCTGGAGCATATATGAATTTGAAAACTGAATGAGTATCAGAATGTCATCTGTATCTGGAGTGTATCTGAACTATATCAAAAGGTTGAATCTGAATGAGTAACAGAATAGCTTCCGCGTCTGGAGCGTATCTGTACTATGTCATGATTGCACATTGTTTAACAGTAGCTGTTAATATTATCCTGAAAAGGGTAAAATGTTAGCTGGAACATAGAATTATGTTGCATGAAATGTATGATGCAATATATGTGTTTTATCAATGTTTATGATATTTGGATGTAATGTATGCGCATGTAAGTTGATTCGCTGTATTGCTGAGGAAAATAAATCCTTGACTGCTGCTGAGGATATGTGGATTCTTCATGTTTTGAAGTTGGAGTAATTGAAAAAAATTCTGTTGTGGCGCAATGCCATATACTGCTTGAGTAATCTGCTTGGGGAATCCAGAGAATTTTGATGACTTCTACTGGGGATCTAACAATGGGAATCCTTGTTCTGTTGGGGAACAATGAAAACTCTGTGGGAAAAATCTTATTCCTATTTGGAAAAAGTTCAGGAGTTTCGGTCGTCTGCCACTCTACTGGGGAATTATCCTAGGTTAGGGTGAAACAGAAGTTAGCCGTTATCCGGTTGATTTTCAGGCTTAAAGACAACTTGCTGGGGAACTTGGAGAAACTAGATGGTTTCCACCGGGGATTAATAGTTTGAAGTTTCAGCTCTGCTGAGGATCTTAATGATGTATTGTAGGGATTGCTCATGGAATAGCCTAAAGACGTTTTCCTGTTCTTTCAACCTGTCAGTAATTGTTCTTTTTCATTTTGTTTAATTGTAAACAGTAATTATGGTCAAATGCATATGTTCATTAATGAATCATTGGACGTTTTTTGCAAATAAAAACACAAGTGTAAAAAAAAAGGCAAATAGTTTTATGTACTTTGAAAGAGATATCTTTGTATTTACTTTGAATAAGTATTTTGTACAAAAGAGACAGACATCCTAGTAAGAGGATGGTGTCACAAAAATAAGAAAAATTTATACAAAGATAGTTATATGTGATAATCCCATGGGGTTCCCATTCTGGTATAGACTTCGTATCTCTGAATATCTTGTCTATCCGTTGCTTCGTCCGAAGATGATTGAATCGATCAGAGCTCTGAGTTTGTCAGCGAAGAGGTTGAAGTTATCCTCAAAGTGATCCGAAGAGACATAGTCGTACGCTTTAATTCCCTAACTTTTGCATGGACTTCCCTTTTGGGTTTTCAATCCACCGGGAAACCCTTTTTTTCCCAAGTCGCCCTTTCGGGTTTTCAACTTGCCGGGTGTCCAGATTTTTTTTATTTTATCCCTAATTTTTGCCCGAACCTTTTGGTTCGCCGGGATGCCCTTGTTTTGCCTAGGTGTGTCAACCTAAAGGGTCTCTTATGCGTAGTATCTTTTAACTATGTCTGCGTTCGCAGGGTGTGGCAGGTCGTCGCCATCCATGGTGGTTAAGATCATTTCCCCACCGGGAAAGATGTTCTTGATTACAATTGGTCCTTCGTAGGTAGGAGTCCATTTGTCCCTGGGATCACTTTGTGGCAGGATAATGCGCTTGATCACTAGATCTCCAACTTGATATACTTGGTGTCTTACTTTCTTGTTGAAAGCTTTGATCATCCATTTTTGATACATCTGACCATGGCAAACAGTAGTAAGTCTTTTTTCATCAATTAAGTTCAGTTGATCAAGTCGGGTCTGGATCCAATCGTCCTCACTCAAACTTGCATCTTTCATAATTCTCAATAGGGGATTTGAACCTCGATAGGAAAGACAGCCTCCATGCCATAAACCAAAGAATAGGGTGTTGCCCTAGTTGATGTGCGAGTCGTGGTACGGTACCCGTGGAGCGCAAATGGTAGCATTTCATGCCAGTCTTTGTAGGTGACTGTCATCTTCTGTATGATCTTTTTAATATTTTTATTGGCAGCTTCGACTACATCATTTATCTTTGGCCGATAGGGGGATGAATTGTGATGTTGAATCTTGAACTGCTCGCACAAGGCAGTGATCATAGTATTGTTAAGGTTCGTACCGTTATCAGTGATGATCCTTTCTGGGATACCATACGGATAAATAACATTTTGTTTGATGAAGCAGGGAACAACATTCTTAGTAACAGATGTGAAGGAAGCTTCTTCGACCCACTTCGTCAAATAGTCAATGGCCACTAGAATAAAGTGGTGTCCATTGGAGGCTGTAGGCTTGATCTCCCCAATCATATCGATTCCCCACATAGCGAAGGGCCAAGGAGCTGTTAAGACATTTAGAGGAACCGGAGGAACGTGCACCTTGTCTACGTAGATTTGACACTTATGACAGGTCCGGAAGTGTTGATAGCAGTCTGCTTCCATGGTAGACCAATAATAGCCTGCCCGTAGGATTTTCTTCGCCATCGTATGCCCACTAGAGTGAGTGCCAAAGGTACCTTCATGTAATTCGGCCATGATCTTTTTAGCTTCAATCTTATCCACACAACGGAGCAGAATAGAATCATGATTACGTTTGTACAGGATGCCATTACTTAGGAAGAACTTAGCTGAGAATCTCCTTAGGAACTTTTTATCATTGATTGAAGCTCCTTCTGGATATTCTTGATCCTCGAGATACCTTTTGATTTCATGAAACCAAGGTTGGTCCACTACTTCTTCAGTATTAATCTCGTGATAGTGTGTTGGTTCATCCATTCGTTCAATGGTGATCTGGGGAGCCTCGTTATCCCAATTAAGTTTAAACATATATGACATTGTGGCTAGAGCATCTGCTAGCTGATTTTCTTCTCGCGGGAAGTTCTCGAAGGTAATCTGCTCAAAATGTGGTAGCAATGTCAAAACATGTTCTTTGTAAGGGATAAGGTTTGGGTGCTTAGTGTCCCATTCTCCTTTGATCTGACTGATGAACAAAGCTGAATCTCCAAACACCTCTAAAGCTTTGATTCCCAAGTCTATGGCAGCCTTGAGACCAAAGATGCATGCTTCGTATTCCGCCATGTTGTTCGTACAGTTGAAGCAAAGTCTGGCGGTAAAAGTAGTACGGCACCCTTCCGGAGATATGAGTACAGCGCCGATACCATTACCAAGTGCATTGGATGCCCCATCAAAGAACATGGTCCATCGGGATCCTTGTCCAGGTCCGTCATATTATCTAATTTCTTCACAGTTGTCTAATGTCATGATGTCTTCGTCTAGGAATTCAAACTTCATAGACTGATAATCTTCTACAACTTGATGAGCAAGATGATCAGCTAGCACGCTGCCCTTTATAGCTTTTTGGGTCGTGTACTGTATGTCATATTCTGTTAGGATCATCTGCCATCTAGCTATCCTCCCAGACGCAGCAGGCTTCTCAAAGATGTACTTTATTGGATCCATCTTAGATATCAGCAAAGTGATATGAGTCAACATATACTGTCTCAGCCGGCGAGCAGCCCATACCAGAGCACAACCAGTTTTCTTGAGTAGTGAATATCTGGTTTCACAGTTGGTAAACTTTTTGCTCAGGTATTAAATAGCATGCTCTTTTCGGCCAGACTCGTCATGCTTCCCCAATACACACCCCATTTAGTTCTCTAAAGCGGTCAGATACATGATCAGTGGTCTTCCCTCGACTGGTGGCATCAATACAGGAGGTTCTTGTAAATACTCTTTGATTTTGTCAAAAGAAATTTGACACTCATCATTCCATCTGACTATTTGATCTTTCTTCAACAGTTTGAAGATTGGTTCACAAGTAGATGTTAGGTGAGAAATGAATCTGGAAATATAGTTCAGGCGTCCCAAGAATCCTCTGACTTCCTTCTCAGTGCGAGAAGCAGGCATTTCTTGTATTGCTTTAACCTTGGCAGGATCAACCTCGATGCCTTTGTTGTTGACAATGAAACACGAGAGTTTACCGGACCGGACTCCGAATGTGCACTTGTTTGGATTCAATATTAACTTGTACTCTTTCAACTTTACAAACAACTTTTGCAAGTGATCAAGTTGTTCCTCTTCAGTTTGTGATCAGGCTATCATGTCATCTACGTAGACCTCTATCTCATGATGTATCATATCATGAAACAAAGCTACCATGGCGCGTTGATAGGTTGCCCCGACATTCTTCAGTCTGAATGGCATCACTTTGTAGCAGAATATGCCCCACTGTGTGACAAACGTAGTTTTCTCCATGTCCTCGGGTTCCATTTTGATCTGGTTATAGCTTGAGAATCCGTCCATGAAAGAAAATACTTTGTGCTGAGCCGTATTATCAACTAGGATGTCGATGTGTGGAAGTGGAAAATCATCTTTAGGGCTGGCCCTGTTTAAATCCCTATAATCCACGTACATTTTCACTTTGCAGTCCATTTTAGGCATGGGAACAATGTTGGCCACCCATTGAGGAAAAGAAGTAACAGCCAGAAATCCAGCATTGAACTGTTTCATAACTTCTGCTTTGATCTTCTCTGACATGTCAGGTCTCATGCGGCAAACTTTTTTGTTTCACTGGTGGACAGTCTTCTCTTGTGGGTAGATGGTGTACCACGACGTCTGTATCGAGTCCCGGCATGTCTTCGTATGACCAGGCAAAGATCTCAACATAATCATGCAATAGCTGAATTAAACGCTCCTTGACACTCGGCTCTAAATTGGCACCCACTTTGATTTCCTTTTTATCTTCCTCGATACCCAAATTGATTGTATCCAATAGCTCCTCATGAGGCTGAATAGCTCTTTCCTCTTGTTGTAGTAGTCTGGCCAATTCCCCTGGCAGCTCACAATCTTCCTCACCTTCGTATTCGGCTTGGTAGATCAGATCTTCAGAGTCACTGAAGGCTATAGCAGTATCGTTACCCATGGGATCTGGAATGGAGGGGTACCTGCATTTGTGAGTTTGGGTGTGTGTAAGGGTTTAGCCATATTTAAACAATAAAATGTAAAAGAAAGACAATGAGCATAAAAATTTTAAATGTGAAAAAGCGTCCATGATTCATTGAATGTCATATGAAGATGAAATAAAAAACCTTACAAATGGACCATTGTGCCTCGGGTAAGACACAAGGTTTTTAAAGTGCGAATTGTTCGTGAATATTACAAGTCCAACAGAAATGTAAAAGATAAATTATTGAGAGATGAAAGTTATTGGGACAAAGTCTCTGGCTTCCCAGTTGTGAAGTCCTCCGTTGACAGTTGGAAATATCCAATCTTCCAAGCTGCCATCCTCTTCATTGCCTTATAATGCATTGACCCCTTGGTTGCTAATCTTCATAGGTGTCCCCCCAGCACGGGCACTGCACACATCCTTCTGAGAAGTTGAAGTAAACCCCAAGCCAAACTTGTCTGATTTGTACGGAATGTCTGGAAGCTTCCCCCAGATGATGTATGGGAAAGTAATGTTTTAGTTGGGGAAAATAATTCCCGGAAAGTTGCTGAAGAATATAGTTGAATTCTTCGTTTCCGCTGGGGATGACGAACGAAGATGATTGTGAGAATAGACCTGCATGAGAGGATAACTCCGTTGGGGAATAAACTGATGAGGAGGTTACTCTGTGGGGAAGAGATGCTCTGCTAAGGATTCCACTGATAAATTCCGCCGGGATGAATTATCGTTGCTGGTGATATTGAATCTGTTGAGGGTTGAATTCCTGTTTGTGAAAGGAAAGAACTCCGCTGGGGATGATCTCTCAGTAGCGACGTTACTGGGGATAACCTGTTATACTTTTGTGGGGATAATCCTCTGAATTCTGCTTGGAATGATCCTTTGAACTCGGCTGGGGAGGTTTATTTTATACTCCGATGGGGATAAACTTCCAGAGTCTACTGGGGATGATGCTTCGACTCTGTTGGGGAAGCTTTTTTCAGAGTGCGCTGGGAAAATTTTAACTCCACTGGGGGTATCTTGTATTCTGCCGGGGAACATTCTTATACTCTGCCATGGAATATTAAGATTGTCGGGGATATCAAGCCTCTTAATGCTGATGGTAGATCAATTCTGCTTGGGGAGAGCATTGTTGATTCGTTCACAGTCGCAAGTCTCAGCTGGGGGAGAGCTACCATTACTGTCTTACTCTGCTGGGAGTGAAGGTATCTTAGCCATATTCTTCAGATGAATTTACCTGGTACCTGGTGGACAAAGTAACTATACATCTTGGACCATTCTTATTGTCCCTGTTTCTGATATTACCCGTAATCGTCTTTTGTTTCGCATGTAAATATTTATGAGCAGCAATTAATGTCAAGTGCATATATAAAAAATGAACATTGGACGTTCTTTGCAAAACAAAACAGATAAAGGAAAAACAGTTTGAAATTTCTTTGAAAATGAATTGTATTGATTTTGAAGTTTTTTCCTGTAAATAGGCATTTTTGTACAAGAGGCTGACGTCCTAGTAAGAGGACGCCGCCGCGTAGATAGAATTTACACAAATTATGAAAAACAAAATAGCTATGTGAACAATCCCACTGGGTTCCAACTCTGCTATTGCCTTTATGTCCTCGAGCATCTCATCACTTTGCTACTTGGTTGAAGGCAGATCAGATTGATTAGTGTCGTCTGAGCTTAATAGTTGATACCAAAGTCTGGATGCAAGGTGATCCAATGAGACATAGTGTTACCCTTTGATCCCTAATTTTTGCCTGGACCACCCTTTCGGGTTTTCAGTCCATCGGGATACGCTTTTTTGCCTAAGCCGCCTTTTCAGGTTTTCGACTTGCCGGGTGTACAGATTTTTTCATTTTCATCCCTTATTTTTGCCCGAACCCTTTTGGTTCGCCGGGAAGCCCTTATTTTTGCCTAGGCCAGTCAACCTAGCGGGTCTTTGATTATGCGTAGTATCTTTTCACTATGTCTGCATTGACGGGGTGAGGAAGGTCGTCACTGTCCATGGTGGTTAGAATCATAGCTCCTCCTGAGAAAATGTTCTTAACCACAAATGGCCCTTTGTAAGTAGGGGTCCATTTGCCCCTGGGATCACCTTTAGGTAAGATAATGCGCTTGATAACCAGGTCCCCAACTTGATACTCTTGTCGTCTAAATTTCTTGTTAAATGCCATGATCATCCGTTTTTGGTACGTCTGACCATGACAAATAGCAGTAAGTCTCTTTTTGTCGATTAGGTTCAGCTGATCAAGCCGGGTCTGAATCCAATCATCTTCACTCAAACCTGCATCCTTCATGATCCGAAGAGAGGGTATCTGAACTTCAATAGGCAAGACTGCCTCCATGCCATATACCAAGGAATAGGGTGTTGCCCCTGTTGACGTCTGCGCTGAGGTACGGTACCCATAAAGAGAAAATGGTAACATCTCATGCCAATCTTTGTATGTCACTGTTATCTTCTGTACAATCTTCTTAATATTCTTATTGGCCGCTTCTACAACCCTATTCATCTTTGGCCGGTAGGGAGAAGAGTTGTGATGCTGTATCTTGAACTGTTTGCAGAGCTCAGTGATCATCTTATTGTTGATATTGGTACCATTGTCCGTAATAATCCTCTCTGGTACACCATATCGACAGATCAGATTATGCCGAATGAATCGTGCTACGACGTTCTTGGTTACAGTAGCAAAAGAAGTTGCTTCAACCTATTTCGTAAAATAATCAATAGCTACCAGGATGAAACGTTGCCCGTTGGATGCTGTAGGTCTGATCTCACCGATCATAATAATTCCCCACATTGCAAAAGGCCAAGGAGCTGTCAAGACGTTTAGAGGAATCGGAGGTATGTGAACCTTATCAGCATAGACTTGGCACTTGTGACATGTCTGAGAGTGCTGATAACAGTCAGCTTCCATTGTGGACAAATAATATCCTACCCGGAGGATTTTCTTTGCCATGGTGTGTCCACTTGAATGAGTTCCGAAAGTACCTTCATGCAACTCTCATGATTCTGTCTGCCTCGTTCTTATCCACACATCGCAGTAAGGTCGGATCATGGTTACACTTGTAAAGAATGCCATTGCTGATGAAGAACTTCGTTGCGAGCCTCCTCATAAATTTCTTGTCATTAACAGATGCACCCTCGGGGTACTCCTGAGCCTCGAGGTACCTCTTTACTTCATGAAACTAGGGTTTTTCTGTTACCTCTTCAGTCTCAATGTCACAGTAATGTTCTGGTTCGTCCAATCTTTCAATGATAATTCGGGGAGCCTCGTTGTCCCAATTGACTTTGAACATAGAAGACATCGTAGCCAGCACGTTCACCAACTGATTCCCCTCTCTAGGAAAGTGTTCAAAGGTTATCTCCTAGAAATGGGGAAGCAACATCAATACATACTCCTTGTAAGGAATAATGTTCGGGTGTTTCGTATCCCACTCTCCTTTGATCTGACTGATCATGAGAGCGGAATCTCCAAAGACACTCAGAAAGTTAATCCTTAGGTCAATTGCTGCTCGAAGACCCATAATGCACGCTTCATACTCCGCCATGTTGTTGGTGCAGTTAAAACATATTTGGGCGGTAAACGGAGTATGAGAGCCTTTAGAAGATATGATCACGGTGCCAATGCCATCACCCAAAGCGTTGGAAGCTCCATCAAAGTACATAGACCATCGGGATCCTTCCTCAAGTCCTTCATCCGGTCCAGCTGTCTCACAATCAGTTACCAACATGATATTCTCATCCAAAAATTCAAAGTTCATAGACTAGTAATCATCCACTGCCTGATGTGCCAAATGGTCTGCCAACACACTTCCCTTGATTGCTTTTTGGGTCACGTACTGTATGTCATACTCAGTCAAGATCATCTGTCATCTTGCAATTCTTTCGGACAAGGAAGGCTTTTCGAAGATATACTTGATTGGATCCATCTTTGATATCAATAGAGTAGTGTGAGTCAACATATACTATCTCAGCCGGCGAGCAGCCCATGCCAAAGCGCAGCAAGTTTTCTCGAGCAGTGAGTATCGGGTCTCACAGTTGGTAAACTTTTTTCTAAGGTAGTAAATAGCATGCTCTTTTCGGCCAGACTCGTCATACTGACCCAGCACACACCCCATTGAGTTATCGAGTACTATCAAGTATAAGATCAGAGGTCTCCCCTCAACTGGTGGCATCAGAATAGGTGGCTCTTTGAGATACTCTTTGATCCTTTCGAAAGCGGACTGGCATTCATCGTTCCAACGTACTACTTGATCTTTCTTCAGTAGCTTGAAGATTGGCTCACAAGTAGCAGTCAGGTGCGAGATGAATCGGGAAATGTAGTCCAGTCGTCCCAGGAAGCCTCTGACTTCTTTCTCTGTTTGGGGAGCTGGCATTTTCTGTATAGCCTTCACCTTTGCAGGATCCACTTGAATACCTTTATCACTTACGACGAAACCCAACAGCTTACCAGATCTCACCCCAAAAGTGCACTTGTTCGGGTTTAACCTCAGCTTGTACAACTTCAACCTGTCAAATAGCTTCTGAAGGTGGTCAAGATGTTCTTCTTCGGTTTGGGACCTTACAATAATTTCGTCGACGTATACCTCAATCTCATGATGGATCATGTCATGAAATAAAGCAACCATTGCACGCTGATACGTTGCCCCAGCATTCTTCAATCCAAAAGACATGACCTTGTAGCAAAAGGTACCCCACTGAGTAACAAAGGTTGTCTTCTCCATGTCTTCGGGAGCCATCTTAATCTGATTATAACCAGAGAAACCATCCATAAAGGAGAATACCTTGTGCTGAGCGGTGTTGTCAACCAGAACGTCGATATGAGGTAGAGGGAAGTTATCCTTGGGACTTGCCCTGTTCAGATCCCTATAGTCAACACACATACAAACTTTACCATATTTCTTCGGCACAGGAACCACATTGGCAACCCACTGAGGGTAAGAAGTAACTGCTAGAAAACCGGCGTCAAACTGTTTCATGACTTCCGCCTTGATTTTCTCATACATCTCTGGGCGCATTCGGCGGACCTTCTGTTTTACTGGAGGACATTCTTCCTTGGTAGGCAATCGGTGAACCACAACATCAGTATCCAACCCAGGCATATCTTCATAAGACCAGGCAAATATCTCGACGTAGTCACGCAGCATCTGAATTAACCGTTGCTTCACACTAGGATCCAGATTTGCACCAATCTTGACCTCTTTCTTGTTTATCTTTGTACCCAGATTCACTGTTTCCACTGGCTCTTCATGTGGCTGTATAGCCCTCTCCTCTTGGAGTAACAGTCTTGCAAGTTCACCAAGCACTTCGCAATCATCTTCACCTTCGTCTTCGGCTAAGTTGATCGGATTTTCGAAGTCATAACTGGCAGTAGCAGAGTCGTTACCAGTGAGATCCAGAGTGGATGTGGACCTGTATATGTGAGTGTGTGTAAAATAGTTGTTTTGCAATATATAATAAAGAAAAACAAGGAGCGCAAAATTTGAAATGCAAGAACATCCAATGCTTTTATTAATGATATATGAAAATGACACACATAAAGCCGTCACAAATGAAGCCACAGTGCCCCGGGTAAGACACCGGGGCATAAAGTTTAGAACATTGTCTGTTACAAATTCAAAACAAAAGGTTTCATTACTGGGTAACAAAATAAATAGGGATGAAGTCCTTTGTTGTCCAGTTTCTTGGTCCACCGTCGGTCGTAGGATAGATCCAGTTGTCGAACTCAGGCTCTTTCACATCGTCTTCAATGGCCTTCACTCCCGAGTTGCTGATGAACACGGGAGGTCTTCCGATCCGTGCATTCCAAACAGCTTTTTGAGCCTCTGCAGTGAAACCCAAACCAAACTTGTTAGTCTTCTGTGTAAAATCAGGGAGTTGGCCCCAATTCGCACACCCACCTTTCTCGACAACAGTCCGGGCATCTTTAAAGGAAGCCATCTTCATAGGAGAATCTTCAACAACAGTCTCAGCTGATGCCAGCGTCTGGGGAACCTCTTCTAAATGCTGAAATGGGGTCTCAATGAACTCCCCATCCATCTCTACATATCGGAAAGAGTTGAGGTGGCTCACCCTGTACTCTTCCTCTCCTTGTACTGTCACAATCTTCCCCTTCACTGGGTACTTCAGCTTCTGGTGGAGCGTTGAGGTTACGGCCCCAGCTTTGTGGATCCATGGGCGACCCAGCAAATGAGAATAAGATGGCCGAATGTCCATCACATAGAATGTAGAGTTGAAAACCTGAGAACCAACCTTAATCGGGATATCCACTTCTCCGTGCACCATCCTCTTAGACCCATCAAAGGCCCTGACGACGATGTTGCTTGGTTTCCACTCCAACCCTTCACAATCTAACCGGTCTAGAGCTTTCTTAGGCAAAACGTTCAATGAGGAACCAGTATCCACTAATACATGAGCAAGAGTAGTGCCCCTGCATTCAATGGAGACATGCAGGGCATCATTGTGATTCTTCCCTTTAGCAGTCAAGTCAGCGTCAGAGAAACCCAACCCATTATCAGCAGTCAAACTAGCCACGCAATCTTTAAACTGATCACCAGATGTCTCTTACAGTACGTGTGCAGTCTTCAGGAATGCAATCAGAGCCTTGGCATCGGCCTCTGAGCATAGCAACAGTGACAACATAGAGATTTTGGACGGGGTTTGCCCCAGCTGCTCGACTATATTGTAGTCACTCTTTTTGATGATTTTCAGAATCTCTTCCATCTCTTGTCTAGAAGCTTCAACGGTAATTGTCTTTGGTACCTCCGTCTGGGCAGGCTCACTGGTGGTCCCTTTGCCCCGAGTATTAGATGACTCGGCGACAGGGGTAAGAATAGGAACTTGAACAGGAATAGTAGCAGGTACACTGGCAGGTGTAATAACAACAGGTTTTCGGGCAGTTGGTAGAGAGATATCATGTGAGAAAGGTCTTCCACTGCGGGTGACTTTAGCAGGTACAACAATATTGCTGACATCAGTATCAGCATCCAACTCTTGTTTAACTCCATGAAAATAAACATCGGCCCCGTAATGCCAAGGGACAGCTTTATCAGAGGTGTAGGGGATAGGCCCAGGAATAGTGATGATCAATGGTGCGGTTCTTGGAACAGATGTAATTCTAACAGGATTTCTCGAGGAAGCCTTGGAAGAATTGTCGAAAATTGTGATAATAGCAACTTCTTCAGTATCAACTAAGGGAACAACAGTCTTCTCAAACAGAATTTCTTTACTATCCATCAGGCGTTGGACACCTGATTTCAGAAGTGGGTAACTAGTCGGTAGGGTAGAACACATACGGCAACCTTCATCACAGCCCAGAAATAAACCGGCTAGCAAAAGGTTTTTCTTCACAGTCATCAAAGGGGTAACAATATCGTTCACAGAAACCACAAACGAGTCTTTATCTATAGCATTTACTCCATGCTTGGGCATAGGAGCAGTCACAACATTAGGTCTTTCGGGCGCCTCGAACTCAATCTCCTTAGCATCAATTAAGTCCTGTATCTTATTCTTCAAAGACCAACAATCATATGTATTATGCCCCGGGCTATCAGAGTGAAAAGCATAGCGGGCATTAGGGTTGTACTTCGGTGATGTTGTATTTGGATTCTTCGGGGATTCCCTTGGAATCACAAGGTTGGTTTTCAATAACTGTGGCAGAATCTGAGATAAAGTCATGTTAAGAGGGGTGAATTGCCTTCGAGGTCTCTCTGCCTTTTGTTGATTGTTATGATGAGGAGCACCAGTAGGTCTCGAAATAATAACCGCATTAACAGCTTGGCGACGCTCAAGTCTATTCCGGTTTTTCAAACTGTAGACAGCACTGAACTCTTTCTTAAAAGGCTTTCTCGGTGCTTGATGAAGCACCCTTTTGTATCTTACCAGCCTTAATACCAATTGAAATTCTGGCTGCAGATACTCAATGTCACGTTCAATGTTATGACACCGTATCTGACTTTCTATAAGACAGTAAATACAAAAACAGTAAAGAACACAGTCAATTGTTTACCCAGTTCAGTGTGCAACAACACCTACTCTGGGGGCTACCAAGCCAGGGAGGAAATCCACTATAAGAGATATTAATTCAGGAATAAACCAACCAGTTTATCTCCTTCACTTAAGACCTACCCAATGCAACTTCAATCTAAGTACAACTTAAACCTGAGTTCCTACTCACTCCCCCTCAATCACAGCAGTGATACATAAAACAATTTGACTAATGAATTGATGAAGACACTCTTCAAAACATACACTTGATTATGCTTCACAGCTTTTTAATCAAGCAACACAAACACTCTTGCTTCACAGCTTTGAGTGATATACAAACCTAACTTGACTTTGCTTCACAGCTTTAGTCAAGAGACATACAAACACTCTTGCTTCAAAGCTTTGAGTGTTACACAACCCTTACAATTAAAACCTATTCCAAGTCACTTATCACAATGATAATTGCTTGGATTACAATAGTTAAAACTATACAGCTTCTAAATGATCTTCTGTCAAAAAGGGATGCATTCCAAGACAACAGCTCTGTTGAATATATAGCAGCTGCATCTTCAGTTAGGGTTTCCACAAAAAGCTAGGGTTAATTCCGTTTGACCTTAAGACTAGGTCACAGGACTTTATCAACCAGGTTAGGGTTGAGCTAGGTTAACCCAAAGAAAACGCAGGATTCTGTTCTGGAAAGACTGAGTCATTTTCCTGAAAAAACTCAGAATTAACCAAACTGCATATCTGTTAGTTCAGAACAGGATGTCTTAACATTTGTTATAACATCTGAATTCCTGTTTACTGATTTTGGTAAATGTGATCATTTTGCAAAATGCTCAGATACACACTCATAAACATCAGTACCTGTATGACAATATTTTTCTGCAAAGGTACCTAATAAATCTGTACCTAATAAACTAGAATGTTATGACATCAGTCATGACATTCATACACATGGTTTTACCAAAAATGCATGCCAATACCTAAACAACTACAAACTCCACCTTTGGCAGATTTTTGGCTAAAGCCCCTAAGCAATCAGAGATAGATAGCAGCAGAATAAATATAACTGCAGAAAAATAGAATGTCTAATAAAGTACCAAAATATATCTCCCCCTCTTTAGCCACAAATGGGCCAAAGATACATGTTCTTAAAATTTATACAGTCATCCAGAAAAAGTAATGAGAGCAGAACTAAAAAAACTGAACACACTTCCAAACTCTACCAGGGACCAGCATCAACTCCACCAATCAGCAATTCCACCAACCTTTAAGCACTGTCATCAGACTCAGAGGAGCTAGTTTCTTCAGTATTGAGATGACCTTCAGCTTCTACACCCTCTTCCCTTCTGTTTCCTTCAGCTTCCTCCTTTTCTAACCTGGCAATTAGGTTTTCTAGGGTCTTTTTCCTAGCTTCCAGTTCTTTGCAAGTTTCTTTTAATACGGCAATAACATCAGATGTTTTGGACTGGGTCTTCACAGACGATGTCTCAGCTGATGTTATGACAATATCAGGAGCATGAGATCCCTGAAACAGTTTGTAGTGCAACCCAAGGGCAGGAGCTCTTTTGCAAGCAGTATCTCTTGCCACCAGGATATCAGGGTATTGTGCAAGGATAATTCCACAAAGGAGGGAGGGAAAAATTGGTCCTTTGACAGCATAACTACCAGCATGTTTTAAAGTTTGTTCAAAAATATACCTGTCATAGTCAAAAGCAGTCTTGGTTCCCACAGCATAAATAAATCTCCCCAATCCAGTGGAGATAGTTGATTTGTGGTTTGTAGGGACCCAGTTGGCTGCACCAATCTTGTGCAGGATGGAAAATTTCATGCTAAGTTTGCTGGCATTCAGCTTGCCTTTCAAGGGCCAGCACTTCACTTGCCTTGCTGTGATGGTTTGACAAACTTCATTGTCAGTTACTTCCAGATCAGGACAATCCTCATTTGATCTTCCAAGAAATTTGTTAATTTCTGATGGAGAGAAATTAACCCTTCTTCCTCTAACAAAAACACTTTCAAAGTCGGCTGACCTTCCATCAGCACAATCATTAGACAAGTTAACTATGAACTCCTTGACCAGATTTTCATAACACTTGGTAAATTTTATCACTGTCTTCATCAGTCCAGCATTCTTGATCAGGTCCATGATGTCTTTGCACTCCATGGCATCATTGTTGAGTTCTCTTTCTAAAGATATTCTCTTCAAGCAAACATACTTCCATCTGTTTGCATTGTCAGGATGGTGGAAAGAGATGTTGTCTGTTGGGACTTCAGGAACTCTAGCAATTTTGCTGGAGGGCAATTTCCTTCTGATAGGAATTTCTTCAGCATCAATCTCAAACTCTGATTCCTCATCAGAATCAGAAGATTCAGGTTCTTTTCTCTTCTTTGTAATTGGTTGTCTACCAGTATACACCTGGGCTTTCACCTTCCCTTTGGGCTGACCAGTTTTCACAGATTCTACCTCAGCCTTGCCTTCAGCCTTGGATTTCTTAACAACAGGTTTATCTTTGGACATACATTTTGCATCATTCTGATTACCTTTTCTTTTCATCATTCTCCTAGCTATGCTAGGGTTTACATTGGCAATCAGATCATTGTCTGAGTATTCCTCATCCACATCAATGATAGGTGGATTAGCAGTCTTTTCTGAAGGGTTCTGAATGTTGTCATTTTGTGTCATAACATTCTCAGAGACATCTATATTCTCAGAGACATCCACATTTGGGCTTCCTGATTGATTTAAAGGGACAGAAATCCCCGGTACAGGTTGGTTTCTGCTTAGTATACTAGTAACAAGCCTAGCAATAGCTTGATGAACTTGAACTGATCCTTCTCTATTTGGTACAGAAGAAGAAGGATGAGAAGGATTACCAGAGGCAGCAGCTTGAGCTCTTCCTGCATGTCTAGTTCTCAGCTTTTTGACTTTGGCGGGGTCAGTAGCCATCTCTCTGAGAGGAGTGATCTCAAGAACTTCAGATTCTATACATGTGGTGATTGCTCGAGAGTCTTGGTTAGATGATGAAGATGATGAAGATGAAGAGGTCGCCTTGGTTGAAGATGATGTTTGAGACATTTTGATTGACTTAGAGCACCAGTAGCAATTTGAGAAAAAACTGTGATTGAGAGAAGGGAACAGGTTGCAAAGTCGAGAGAGGTAGGAGGCAAAAGAGAGTCTTTTCAACTTCTTAAAGATTTTGAAAGAATTGGGAAAACATATGATTAACCCTCTAAAAATAGACTTAACAAAATTAAATCCTTCAACCCTTGTTTTAAGCAAAATTAATTGCTATAATTTCTCATGTTGGCAAATACCCAACCAGCCCCTCAAGTTTTCAAATTTATTTCCAACAAGAGCCTTGGTAGAAGAATCAGTCAGCTGAAGCTTAATGATACCATGTTCCAATTTAATTGACTTCTTCTCTACAAAGTCAATGTGCTTGGTCCTGCTATGCTGAATAGGGTTCATGGAAATATTGATTGTATTCAGATTGTCACAATACAATGTCACAACATCTTGTGAGACATTATACTCAGTGAGCATCTGTTTTGTCCAGATATTTTGAGAACAGTTACTACTAGCTGCAACCATTTCAGCACAGAGTTGGGAAGGCATTCTTTTGACATGAATCATAGTTCTGGTTGATTCTTGAATGATCTTATTTTTCTTTTTGTCAACTCCATTTCGATGGTGAGTTATAGGAGGAGAGACTTCACGACTCATTTCTTCTGGGAAACAGATTTTATTAGACTTGTTGTTTCCAAAATCCTTGTCATGATTACTTCTGGTTCTGACAACACATCCTTCTTCAAGTTTATTCATCACATCATAGACATGTTTCTTTTTACCAAGCCTTTCAATTTTAAGTTCACCACAAACCCTTCTTTTATCAATCTACAGTCTTGGAGTCCTTCTGACTGCTTCCATAGAGATAGCTCTTTTCATTCTTCTTAGATGAAGATGACCAAGCTTATGATGCCACAGTTTCATCTCTTTTTCTTCTTTGGTAATTGGACACATAGTGGAGTTATTAGTGTTCTCAGGCTGCCACAAGTAACAGTTATCTTTGGATCTGATTCCTTTCATTACAACTTCTAGTTTTTCATTAATTACTAGACATTCAGATTTTGAGAAGTTGACCTTGAATCCTAGATCACACAATTGACTGATACTAATGAGATTAGCAGTCAGCCCTTTTACCAGCAGTACTTCACTCAGACTTGGAACTTCAGGGCAGTCCAAATTACCAACTCCTTTGATTTTACCTTTAGCACCATCTCCAAAGGTCACATAACTAGTGTTGTGAGGTTTAACATGATTGAGAATGTTCTTTATTCCAGTCATGTGTTTAGAACATCCACTGTCAAAGTACCAGCCTTCCTTTGCAGACACTCTCAGGGAAGTGTGGGCTATCAGGGCAGTAGCCTTTTTCTTCCATTGAGGAGTATGTGGTACCCTTTTTGACTTAGGTTTAACACCTGAGTTTTGATTAGGGTATCCATGCAATTTGAAGCAGAAGGGCTTTATGTGTCCATACCTTCCACAATGATGACATCTCTATCTTTGGTATTTTTTCTTCATATATTTCTGTTTCTGATGTTGAGAGTTGTGTTGAGACATCTGCTTTGACATTTGTTTAACAGGCCTGATCTTCTTGTATGTACTAGATTTCTTGGCTTCCACAAATCCTAGTCCAGATTTGTTTCCTACATTTTGTCCAACTTGAAGAATCTCTTCCAATTTGTCGGTTCCATTAGTCAGCATCTTGACAGATTTGGTCATTTGGATCAGTTGTGAGTTCAGCAATTGAACTTCCCCTTCTAGATGACTTATAGTTTCAAGATCTGCCCTTTTTTCAGCCTCCAGCTTTATGATGAGTTTTGATTGTTTCTCATTCTGCACACAGACTTCAGCACTTTTGATACACAATTTCTTGTAGGTATCAGCCAGTTCTTCAAATGTCACTTCTTCATCACTAGTGTCACTTTCAGAGGTACAAACACCAGTTAGAGTAGTAACTAGTTTGGCAGATTCTTCTTCAGAATTACTTTCTAAATCACAGTCAGACCAAGTAACAGTCATTCCTTTCTTTTGTTTCTTAAGAAAGGTAGGACATTCATCTCGAATATGCCCATATCCTTCACAGCCATGGCATTGAATTCCTCTGCCTTGATTTCCCTTCTCTTCTGACCTTGGTCTTCTGCTGGAACTGTCAATGTCAGAGGGAATGTTATGAACATTAGACCTTGACTTTTGATCTATTATTTTGATGAGTTTGTTGAACTGTCTTCCAAGCATGGTTATAGCTTCTGAAATATTTTCTTCTTCATCCTCCTTGTTTTAAACATCAGTGTTGGATACAAGTGCTATGCTCTTGTTCTTCTTGTCACCATTTTCAGTGATCCCCATCTCAAAAGTCTGAAGAGACCCAATAAGTTCATCCACTTTCAACTTGCTGATGTCCTGGGCTTCTTCTATGGCAGTTACCTTCATTGCAAATCTTTTGGGCAAAGATCTGAGAATCTTTCTCACCAATTTTTCTTCTGCCATTTTTTCTCCCAGTGCTCCTGAGGTGTTGGAAATCTCCAAGATGTTCATGTGAAACTCATGAATGGTTTCATCTTCCATCATTTTTAGATTCTCAAACTTGGTAGTCAACATCTGAAGCCTTGACATTTTTACTTTGGAAGTGCCCTCATGTGTAGTTTTGAGAATGTCCCAAACTTCCTTGGCCAGTTCATATTGATGTACTAGTCTGAAAATGTTTCTATCAATTCCATTGAATAAGGAATTTAAGGCTTTGGAATTTCCCAGGGCTAACTCATCTTCTTCTTTACTCCAATCTTCCTCAGGCTTCAAACTGATTGTCCCATCTTTCTCAGTTATGGTGGGATGGATCCATCCTTTGTCAGCAGCTCTCCAAGCCTTTTTGTCCAGAGATTTTAAGAAGGCAATCATACGAGGTTTCCAGTAGTCATAATTAGTTCCATCCAGAATGGGTGGTCTATTTCCAAAAACTCCTTCTTTGTCCATAGTTCCAGAAAGTGATATCCCTAGATCTCACCCAGTAATACAGGCAGGGTGCCTGCTCTGATGCCAATTGAAATTCTGGCTGCAGATACTCAATGTCACGTTCAATGTTATGACACCGTATCTGACTTTCTATAAGACAATAAATACAAAAACAGTAAAGAACACAGTCAATTGTTTACCCAGTTCAGTGTGCAACAACACCTACTCTGGGGGCTACCAAGCCAGGGAGGAAATCCACTATAAGAGATATTAATTCAGGAATAAACCAACCAGTTTATCTCCTTCACTTAAGACCTACCCAATGCAACTTCAATCTAAGTACAACTTAAACCTGAGTTCCTACTCACTCCCCCTCAATCACAGCAGTGATACATAAAACAATTTGACTAATGAATTGATGAAGACACTCTTCAAAACATACACTTGATTATGCTTCACAGCTTTTTAATCAAGCAACACAAACACTCTTGCTTCACAGCTTTGAGTGATATACAAACCTAACTTGACTTTGCTTCACAGCTTTAGTCAAGAGACATAAAAACACTCTTGCTTCAAAGCTTTGAGTGTTACACAACCCTTACAATTAAAACCTATTCCAAGTCACTTATCACAATGATAATTACTTGGATTATAATAGTTAAAACTATACAGCTTCTAAATGATCTTCTGTCAAAAAGGGATGCATTCCAAGACAGCAGCTCTGTTGAATATATAGCAGCTGCATCTTCAGTTAGGGTTTCCACAAAAAGCTAGGGTTAATTCCGTTTGACCTTAAGACTAGGTCACAGGACTTTATCAACCAGGTTAGGGTTGAGCTAGGTTAACCCAAAGAAAACGCAGGATTCTGTTCTGTAAAGACTGAGTCATTTTCCTGAAAAAACTCAGAATTAACCAAACTGCATACCTGTTAGTTCAGAACAGGATGTCTTAACATTTGTTATGACATCTGAATTGCTGTTTACTTATTTTGGTAAATGTGATCATTTTGCAAAATGCTCAGATACACACTCATAAACATCAGTACCTGTATGACAATATTTTTCTGCAAAGGTACCTAATAAATCTGTACCTAATAAACTAGAATGTTATGACATCAGTCATGACATTCATACACATGGTTTTACCAAAAATGCATGCCAATACCTAAACAACTACACTAGCCTCAATCCTCTCACCGGTCATAATCAGCTCTGTAAACCCAGACGAAGAACTTCCGATCAGATGGTTGAAAAATGGACCAGACAAGGTCCCCAGAAACATATCCACAAGCTCCCGATCAGCCAAGGGTGGTTGCACTCTTCCGGCGAGGTCCCTCCACTTCTGAGCATAATCTTTGAAACCTTCGCCTGTTCCCATTGACATACCCTGGAGTTGGGTACGCGTGGGAGCGAGGACGGAATTGTATTGGTACTTCCTGTAGAAAGCAGTAGCCAAATCTTCCCAACTGCGGATATTGGCTCCGTCCAACTGGTAAAACCATTCAAGTTGAGTCCCTGAGAGACTGTCTTGAAAGAAGTGGATCCATAGGTTCTTATCAGCGGTGTACGGCTGAATCTTCCTTACATATGACCGGAGGTGCAACTTCGAACAAGAAACTCCGTCATACTTAGTAAAGGCTGGTGCCTTGAACTTGAGGGGAATTACCACCCCAGATGATAGACCCAGATAACCAAAGTCCATACCATGCACTTTCTGAACTTCCATTGCACTCAATCGGTCTTCTAGTTGTTTGTATCTATCCTCAACAGGAGGATACTGGTCTTCGTCGAAGTCCGTCTCGTTGTCTGAGACCACAGAGCTAGGAGCCCTTCTTTCCTCTTGACTATCTTTCCCTCCAGATGAGGTGGTCAAATCAACTTCATCCCGTAGCCCGTTTCCAAACCTGTGACATGTGTTAAACAGGACTGTCCTCTTCTTCTTCTTCTTCTCTTTCAGAATCAGGGTCTTCAGATCTTGTTGACCCTTAGCTAGATTCATGAATAGCTCTTGGAATTGGGCATTTTGGGCCTGTAGGGTCTTGATTGCTTGCTCAGTTGATGGTTCAGCAGACATGATGAGTGCTGAAATAATCAGCGAAGAAGAAAAGAGACTTGTACCGGGTACCTGTTATGAAGTGCATGGGATGAAATGCGTATGATATGATTTCAAAGACATTGAGAGATTCAAATTTGTAAACAAGAAATGAAACACACTTTTATTAGATAAACTTTGAAATTCAAATTGTTCAACAGATGCCCTTAAGGCGTTACAAGAAAGGAAGTACTGAAAAGTAAATAAAAACTGGAAAGGAAATGATCAAAGGACAATCAGTGCTCCCATGGTCGCTTCTTGTCGGTGCGGACATAGTCATTGAGAACCCACTTGTGCTCCAGCTGCCTAGTCAACTTCTGGATCTTCTTCTCTTGCTCGTTAAACTTTTCTCGGTAAGCATCCCGCTCTTCTCTCAGCTGCATCCAAGACCTTTTCAGTGCCCCAATGTCACTGGCCATGTAAGGATGGAGGATGGTAGGAAGAACCCCCTCTTCATTAGCAACTTCAACAATGATAGGCAGGACGGCTTCATATGGCATACCCAGCTTTTGGGCACAGATACGGACCCATCTGAGATATGGCTCCATCGGAAGAGAAGTCTTTGGACCCAGCTCATGTGGATCAGATCTATGAACTATATCCCAAGCCCTTATGAATCTGCGGCGTTACTCGTCACTATCCCCTTGAAAATCAAAGATGCTACTAGGCATTAGCAATTCATGAGGTCCTTCTCTTCTGGAATGCCCAAACTGGCGTAAGGCCAAGCACGGATTGTAAGAAATTCCTCCATGGGTTCCTATCAGTGGAACATTGGGGTATTCCCCACATCTATCAATAATATCCACCTCATCCATACCCTTGATAGTCCAGATGATGTCATTATGAGAGAGAGACATAACCCTATAAGCTCAGCCCATGCCTTCTTTGTTCTTCAACACTGATTTGGGGAGGTGCGAAATAAACCACCTCGCCAATAATGGAGCACAGCACATCAAGGTTCCCCGCTTTCGAGTAGTACGGGCATAAAGTTAATGAAGAATGTCACCCAAGAGAGTGGGTACAGGATTACGAGAGATGAAGATTTTCACCGCATTCACATCAACAAAGGAGTCAGGATTTGGAAACAATACCAAGTCGTATATCAGAAGAGCCAGAATATCTTCGAATTCCTTGAAGTCTAGACTATCCCAGAAATAATTAGCCTTACCAACCAAGAACTTAGTCAGGAAGCCCTTTGCTCCACTTCTAGTCTCCCAATTAGCCATTACCTCATCCTTGGTCATATGAAGGGCTGAAGCAATCTCTTCTGGCCTAAGGATCTTCTCCCAACCAGTGAACGGGGTCTGCTCCAGAATAGAGATACTGAGCAGATCAGAGAACTCTTCTAAGGTGGGAACCAACTGGTAGTCTTGAAAAGTAAAGCAATGGTACAGCGGATCAAAGAACTGGACCAAAACACTCATCATCAGCTCGTCCAATTTGGAAGTGACCAAACTGAGAAGATACCCATGTCTTCTGATGAAGGAGGTAGTATCAGGCATCTTTGCAATCAATTCTTTAAGCACAGTGGAAACCTGGACAAAGTTGATCCAGATGGTATTCCTACGCATGGGCATCATGACCTACAAAACAGAACAAAGATGAATCCCTCCTGTCTTTGAAATAGGTTAGTCCAATACAAGATGTATGCAATGTTATGATGTCATGATGTCATGATAAAAAGCACATCACAAGTATCCACAAATAGCAAACATGGTAAAGGCACACAAGTCACACAGAGAGCCCTTAGATTTCAGGCTGGCAAGGAGCTTAGGTACTACCCTCTTTCAATTCAGTTGGTTTAAACCTGTCCTAAAAATAGTAACCGGGTTCTAGAGGATCTCAATATCACTAACTACCCTCGATCGGTCATAATTCCAGTTTAGCAACCTTTTCTTGCGGCCTGAATCATCACGAGAGTTTAGTCTCAATGAGTGTAGCATACTGCTACTGTTCTATGGCCAAGTTGGTCAATTTAAAGGTTCTAAGGTCAGTTGGTGCTTAATGACCCCTTAGATGACCCATATTCTCCTCGTTCCAACACAAGGGATATCGGTACAATCTAAAGTGCCACACCAACGTAGCTACTGCTTCAACCGTATCGGTCTACGCCGTACAGTTCCCTCACAGTTTATTGCTACTTACCTAAAGGGTATCCCCAGATCCGGGTTAGGATCTATAGTAACTCCGATATAAGCCCACAAATATAAAGCATACAAAGCAAACAATTGAAAACACAATGATCTAATCTTAAGGTACACCCCACTTATTAATCATTCCCTAGTAGAGTCGCCAGTTCTGTGATACGGTGGGAGAGAACTGACTTTTTTTTGGTGTGCTGGTTTGCGTTTTGTGTTTGTTTTCGCAAAATGTCGTGGTAAGCAAAAGTCGCCACCGTATTTTATTTTATCCAACAAGGAAAGGAAAAAAGCACAGAAAAATTCCTTTTTTGAGATGTTTCTCGGGTCCGGGGGGTAGATTATAGAAAGGGAAGGTGTTCGCATCCTTTCTATATGTGGTTATCCACGGGCTTTTAGGTACTTGCTCAAAGTGTTTTAAAAATTTGCTTTCTTTGCGTTTGTGGGTTTGAAGAAGTTTTTGTTTTGAAAGGAGTGTAAGTGTGAAAATTTGTTTTGTTTTGAAAAGAGCAAGTACTTAAGAACCATCTACCTACTCGAAAAAGGAATCAATTTGTGCTAATGTCCTTTAGACAATGCTATCCCACTATTAGTGAGTAGGTAGCATCGTCGTTGGAGTTTAAGGGTCAATTCGATTAAGGGACGTGCGGTCACTAAAGCAATGTTAGGACGCCTTAGCGGTAACCCTAATGTCTTAGATCATTTTTCTGAGGCAACCGTTTCGAGGAAACTATGATCTTTGGACAAGAGGGCGACCTCTAAAACATCCTATACTTAATGACCACGTTCGAAGGCAACCAAGTGAGGTGTACCCTAAGAGTGCGCATGTGCGAGTGTGTTATTTTCAGTTAATTTGTCTTTGTACATGTCATGGGTGATCTATGTTAATTTTAGGTTTAAACGTTCGATCTTGTCATGCATTCCCTATTATCAAAAATCTAACAGTTTATAAGTTGCGGAAATTAAATTGCGGAAATTAAACTAACTATTATAAGGCGTCGGGTATTTACATCGCCAAAAGCAACCCTTGAAATTAAAATGCGGAAAATAAATAAAGCGATAAAAAATAGTAAAGTCCTATTAAGCTATTACATTCTGGAAACAGAAACAATATTGAATAAAATGGATCGCGTGCGGGAAATTAAGTCGGGCGAGTTCTAGGGTTTTGACCCTTTAACTAAAGAAAAGATTTTTGGTTTGTTTTTGAATTAAAAAAGAAATTAAACAAAGTTAATTATTAAATTAATAACCTAATTAATAGATTAATGAAAATAATATTTTTGGATTTTTGATATTTAAAGAAATAAAAATAAATTTAATCAAAGTTAATAAAACCTAATTGTCTAAGTTAATTTTAATTATTGCGAAATATATTAAAAGTTATTCCTAATTAAAACTAAATTAATTAAATTAATATTTATTAACAAAAAAATAAAAATACTAAAATTTAATTTTAGTAAAGAAAATATTTTTGGTTTTTAATTTTATGAGGAAAAAAGTTTTGATTGGTTCGTTAATTATTAAAAATAATAATAATAATAAACAATTGAACAAAAAATGAAATTAGAAAGAGTTAGGAGTTTAGGGACAAGTTCAAAGCTCCAAGTTGACAAGTTTGCAAAAGTGCTTCTTTATGAAAATGGCAATGGTGCCTTTTTACCCAAAATGCAAATACAACTTATGTAAAAGTTCAAAAGCAAGGATAATGGCTTTATCAACTGATTATGCATTTAATTAAGGAGTGTATAGCAAGTTTAGGACCTGTAAAGCAAGAAATATCCAGCATAGGTTTGGTTTGGAACTTGGTTCTTCATGAAAATGGCTTGAACAAAAAGTGAGAAAATGCCAATTTCCTCTCTTCGATTCTCCCTACTAAAAAATGATCTTGGAGAGTTCTTGGACATTTTGGAAAGATTTCAATGTTCTCTATAATACATCTTTGAAATTAATTTTGAGATACCTCTTGGAACTAGGTGAAAACTTGTCATGAAGTTGGGTCCAAAACCTGCCTAAATTAGGGCAAAAAATTATTAAGTTAAGAAGTTCATGACCATGAATTCACAAATTCATAACTTGAGATCTAAGCATCTTTAGGGAAAAGTTTGTGAAGAAAAGTTGTAGATTTCATGGAGTTCTACAACTTTAATGTTGGGGGATTTCCTTGAATCAAAATGCATCATGGTGAAAAAGTGGTGCAAAGTTGAGAAAAAATAAGAAAATTTGTATACTTAGAAAAATTCTAAGTTATGAAAATTTTCAAATTAAAACCCTAACTTTCAAATTTAGTTTTCTTGGTCAACAAGTTTCACATTTTGACATATCTTGATGAATTATGACTCTTGGCACTTGATTTTGACCAAAAAGATAAAGTTTGACTTTTCAGTGTACAGTTGACTTTTGATCAGTTAACTGCAAATTTCATCTGTCAATCCAATGAACTTGAGATGCTTTGGACCATGTAAATAATTCAAGATGATGCCATTGGATCCTTTAAATCATGCTTGAACTCAATTGGTCAATTTCTAGGTTAAAAAATCAGAAATTGCCCTTCCTCAGTCAAAACCCTAATTTTGACCATTTTGCCCTTTTGATGATTTGATCAAATTTCTTGAGGAGTTGTAATCCAAACTTGATCAAATGGTACATATGATTCTAGAATGTTTATGTGGATCAAAAATTATGAAGTTTGACTGTAAATTTGCCATGGTTGACTTTTTCCCCAATACAGATGATTTTTAGGTCAATTGTCTAATTGACTGATCAAAAATGTGGTTCAAGGCTTGAAACTTAACATGAGCAATATTAGGGGTCCAAGATGATGTATGAAAGTCAAATGAAGCATTGGTGGTCCAAAAATCCTTGTGCAAACTCAAACCCTAATTTTGGGTTATCAGTGCAAGGTGATATGTCTTGAGCTGACCAAACCCTAATCTTGTCTTGAGTCAAAGAAGTCTTGTGAGAAAAATTTTGATAAATGAGAGGGCAAATTTTGGGATACAACACATGGTCTTTCAAATGCTTCAAGAATTATGCCATAAAGCCTCTTGAGTTGGGTGCACCATGGATTTAAAGTTGGCACCTTGAAACTGATTTTGTCAAAACAGTCAGATTTTGATTTTCATAATGTGGCTTCTAAACACCAATTTATTTGTGTTTTCCACTGAAACATGTTTAACAAAGTTGCTAAGGACGGATTAAGGATTGATATGCAAGAAATGGTTGAGTTTTGACAACTTTCAAATCACACTTTTGTCATGATCAGGGTGTGCACAATTTCACTTGATTTCTTATCATTCACCCTCTCTCAGCATTGTATCACATTCTCTTATAAATAGAGACCCTCTGTACATCATTTGAAGAAGCTTGAACATCCAAAATCACCCTCCTAAACTCTCTCCATAGCACATAATTCAGTAACCTCGAATTTGGTTCTACAACCTTTTTCAATCCAATTTCTGTGTTGATTATTCATCCTTGAACTTCACTGAAGCTAATAAAATAAGAACCAAGCCTTGAAGTGCCCTAAATCGTGCTAGCCAAGTCAAGTTTCAAAGCTCTGAATTTGAACTTCAATAGGTAGATTCCTCCATCAATTCTCTCAAAATTTGTTACTACAATGAAGCTCCCATCACTCTGATACTCATTGCATCATTTTTTTAACTGAAAGTGAGTTTTGATCATGAATTTTCAAATCCCTATTCAACTTTTTTTCTTCTGGTTTTCTTCAAATCGACTGAGCTACAGTTTATATAAATTTTTCGCGAGGGTACCATTAAAATCGTCTTGAAGAGACGAAGCGGATGGCACTGGTCTGAGCTCCTTATTTTAGAGTTTGTGAGACCTGTAATTCGTGTGGCTGGAGGTTGAAGGTGACCAACGTGTTATCTCTCAACCAATGACAAGGCACCACTTGTTTTTTTCAAATCTGTTTTTTAATTAATGATCTGGTAGTTTATTGACTAATGTCCATGATATGAACAATATGTCAGATCTCTTGGATTTGATTACTAACTTGTTTTGACATTGATCCAATGGTCTATGTCATTTTGGTTTTATTTTTATTTTCTGATTTTATATTTAAATTGTTTTAAAATTCAAAAATTCATAAAAAATTCATTTCAACTTCTAAAATTCTAAAAATATTCTCAAAAATACTTTTGATTTTTCTCTTTCTGATTTCTTCACAATTTTATTTTGTGATTTGATATTTTTTTTATATTTTTTCACTTTATTTAACTTATTTTAATTGATTAAAAATGCTTTTCTTGATTTTTAAATTCTGGAAAAATTATGGAAGGATTTAATGACCTCTAAAGAAATATTGGTGACCTCATTTTATTTTTATTTCTGATTTTACTATTTTTTACTATTTTTGTTTGTTTTGCTTATTTCTTTAAATTTAGAAAATAGTTTCTGACTTTAAAAAATTCCAAAAACATTTGTTAACACTTATTGAATCATGATTGACTTCTGACTATTTTTTTAGATTTTTATTTGGTGTTTTAGTATACTTTGCGTATTTTTACCAATTAGCTCCCTTTTATTAATCTCTGAAATATTGTTTTATTAAATTTTTTTAATTATATTTTTTTGTCCTGATTTAGATGTTATTTGGGGACAAGTTCCTCAACCTCATTGGATCTTGAATGTTGATAGGTTGAAAAACCAAATCCACCAAAATGGATGAATAATGTTGATGATATTTGAAACCCTAATTTCATCTGATACATCCCTTCCCTCTTTATCTTATCCCTTTCTTACTTGTGCTACATGTTTTTAGAGAACGATTTATATATTATTTCTCTAACATGTGGTACAAAGATTGCTATTGACTGGCCTCAAAATAGGTGTGACTTCTCCATAAGTCCATTTACAATTGCTTAACATAGTGCTAAATTTGTCCTGATTCAAAAAATTATCATTTGTGGCCGAAACTTATGCTTGCAAGCCCAAACATGTTTAAGTTGAAACCTTTGATCAAATAACTTCGAGGTTCATTGTTAGAATACTTTAATCTTATCAATCCTCTAATGAGCCTTCATGAATTTTGGTTTAAGTGAATCATTGGAACACCGTTGATCATATGAGGTCTTCTTGAGCATTTGAAATAAATGATATACTTGACAAAAAGCAAATGAGACTTGTTGATGAGAAGCATTTGAATTTATGAATCTTCTAATGAGTTTTCAAATGCAAGTTTCAAGATGGTCATTCAACTAACCTCTAACTTCTAATTCATTAACAATTGACTTTATTTTATGTTTTTACTTTGGGCTTTTACTTTGTACTTTTACTTTTTTCCTTTTATCTTTATGCCTTTACTTTTATTTACCATTTATTTTAGCATTTACATTTCATGATATTTTTATCTTTGCTCACTTGAGTACTTATCCTTATGTAATTTTTATTTTTGCTTACTTGAGCTTTCCTTTTCTTTGAAGACACTTAATAACCAACTTGAACATAAAAAAATTTAAGGTTACTTGGACTATTTTTGGTTACTATCCCTAGAATTATGGAATTGTGGACCTCTTGGACTTATGATTAGAAGCCTTGATTACCCTTGGTATTCTTAAGAGGTTTAGCATCTTTGCTTGCTTGGTTTCAATCCAAAGGATGAGAATTCTACATTGACTCTTTATGTGAAGTGATGGATTATTGTTGGTTAGATTGTTATTTTCCTTAGCTTTTACCTTATGCTTTAGGATAGTCCCTTCATCTCATCCCATCTTCTTTAATTTCAAAAACCTTCTCCCTCCTTTTCAAAACTCTTCTTGTCTTCTAACTTGAACCACTTTTATAATAAACTTTGACTTAGATCCATGCATTTTCAAAACTCTTTTCTTAATCAAACTTTAACCAACTTAATCATACTATGACATTTTTGTGAGAAGACTAAAAGCAAACCAACCTCATTCAAACCATTTTTGCCACTTTGGCTTTTTACTTTAAAACTTTTCTCAAAATATTATACTCTTGTCGGTTCTTGTCGTGATGTGAGCTATTATACTTCTATGATATGTAGTGAAGTGAGATCTTTTCCACTTGGGTGTTGAGTAAGACTTTGTTGATTTTAAAATCCAAGCTATATCCTCCATTTTGAGATGACGTAAATTCTCCTTTATCATGAATGTGGGTAGTAAATATATTTTCCACTCGGATATGACAATGATGTCTCGTCTATTAAAATTGACCAACCCACATGATTTTTGAAAATTTTAAGGTGAACTACGAGTACCCTGATCCCCCATTGTACGGAAGGTGGTAAATAGGTACTATAGGTTCGCAACCGCGGCAGGTGCAAAATTGTAAAAAATACTAATTTTTTCCCATCTCCACCATTTATTTTTGTATACAGTACATATAGCTCAAATACACAAATTTTCAAAGAGGTTCCTGCGGAGTACCATAGATGTTTAGGGTGCTAATACCTTCCCTTTGCATAACCAACCCCCGTACCTAGATTCTCTCCCCCTCTTTTTTGGGTTATTTTATCTTTTCCCATTCCTCTGGAAATAATAAAGCACGGTGGCGATTTTTATTTGATCTGTGCGAGTTAAGTCAATCCAATGGCTTAGTCTTAATATTTCTATCGCTACAAAAAGAAAATGGAAACTCTTCTAGGGAAAGATCGACCAAATAGTGGTCCATATCTAAGTGGGTTGAGCCTATCTTTGTTTATTTGTGTATGTGCTATTATTTGTTGTATATTATGTGTTGTATATATGTTTGTCTAGATTTTCCTCGTTTTCAGGGTGCTTAGATATTTCTCATAAGTCCTCTACCCGGACTTGGGAAAACTTAAGATAGGACGGTCGGTATAGTCATGTTAAATTTGAGGGAGGAATCATAAAAAAAGAGACATGAGATCCCCCACTCAGTGGAGGCCCTTTTGACTGTAGTATTTTGTGATACGATGGCAGAACCGACTGTTATACTGGTTTGCATTTTGTATTCACAAATGTCGCGGTAAACAAGAGTCTCCACCAACTTTTATTTCATCCAACAAAGGAAAAGGAAAAAGAACAGAAAAAACTTTTTTTCGAGGTGTTTCTGAGTACGGGGGGTAGATTATAGAAAGGGAAGGTGTTAGCACCCTTTCTATCCATGGTTTTCCAAGGGCTCTTAGGTACTTGCTCATTTTTGAAATTTCTTTTGCGTGTTTTGAAAAGCTTTTGTTTAACTTCGTGATAACCCTTGTATCTGTCCTCAAGAGTGTGACGAAGTCGTTTTTGAAAACTGTTTTGAAAAGTGTTTGTGAAAAAGTTTTGTTGTTTTAAGCAAGTACTTAAGATTTTCTACCTACTCGAAAAAAAGATTGTTCGTTCTCGTTTCCTTTAGACAACGCTATCCTACTATTAAGGAGTAGGTAGCCCCATCGTTGGAGTTTTTAAGGGAAATTCGAAGGGACAAATACGGTCACAAAAGAAACATGTAAAGATACCTTAGAATTTCGAAGGGACTATCACCATAAGATCATTTCTCGTAGGGAACTCGAGGGACAGTAATGGACTATGATCTTTATGACAACTTTGAATTACGGGTCTTTGCTAAGATATCCCTACGTTCGAGGGACATGACCATTGTTTCTGAGGAAACCAAGTGAGGCAAACCCTAGGAGTGAGCATGTACAAGTGTGATTTTTTTCATTTAATTATCTTTGCACAATTAGGGTTATCTACCTTTTAATCGTTGATTTATCTTTTGCATACAATCCTAATATCCATACATCTAGAAGTTTAATAGTTGCAGAAATTAAAGAGTGCGAGAAATTAAAGTCCTAACTATTACAAGGCTTTTGGGCAAATACACAAATATTTTACTGAAAATAAAGATGCGGAAATTAAAATCCTAATTAATCTATTACAAAATTGAAACAGTTACAATAATTTGAATTAAAAGAAATTGAAGGCGCGCACGACGAATTAAATACAATAATAAATTAGAAGCCTAAAAAATCTAATTAATTCAAAAATATTTTTGTATATTTTTTAATGAGAAAAAATAATTTAATTGCAAATTAAACCTATCTTCTAGTTAATTTTAATTAATATAAAAAAGCAATTAAGTTAATCTATTTAAACTAAATTATGTTCATTAAAATTAATTTAAATAAAAAACCCAATTCTATATTTTTTTGTGATTTTATATTTTTATGATTTTTTTATTTGATAAAAAAATGATTTGTTTTGTTGTAAAATATAAATAAAACAAAAGAAAAAAATGGAAAAAAGAAGTAAATGGGCCTGGGGTGCAGTTAATAGTTAGGGGGTGAGGAGTTGAATTTGTTAGGCCCATTTTGTTGGCCCAGATCCTGCGCCAGATTCAGTGTAGCTGGCCTTTGGGGGTTCACCATGTGACTGCTTGCCTGAGGCGTCAGATCTCGCAGGAGATTGATCCAATGGTGTGGATCTTGGGCGCATGATGGACGCTTGGACTGTGAGGTTTACTGGATCTGCAATTGAACATTGAGAAAAACATAAAAGCATACGCCTGGGATCGAACCTAGGACGTTAGCTTCAAACACTCATTCCTTAACCATTCATGCTGGGCTGCTCATTCATACATATGATTAAACAATTAAAACAAAAGGAAAACAAGGTGCTTGTGCTGAATCAGCCATGACACGCATGCATGGTGGGGACCATGGTGTCTCAAAGAGCCAATCAGATGTGGAGAGAGGCATTCAACGTTGGATCTAGCCAATGGGATTATGAGGAATGGCCACACATGCTTAAATCGTCGCCTGTAAAAGTCAAGCCACCGGCCACGGTGGCTCTGGTTACCCTCTCCGGCGACACCCAAAAACGAAACATGCAAAACACGCGAGATCAAGGAATAGAAAAAGACCCTCCCCCTCCCCCCCCCCCACCCTTTAAAATTTCCCCAGAAATCCAATGGTGGCATCCATTTGATCTAACAGTCTATGTATCACTAAAATCGAAACCTCCTTCTCTTCGAGCTCTAACAATGGCGATTTGTAACCTTGGCCTCGTTTCTTGCGTGTAATACGTCAGAAAATTCACAAATAATCATAATAACATGAATGTGTATTCAAAAGGAATTGATATCAAGAATTAAGTGAGTTTGAAATCTAAATTCTTACCATAAGAGGCAAGATCGAATTGGGGTGATGCAGCGTGCTTTGGCCTTTGCAAATGGGCTGGTTCACCTCCTGGAATCCTCAGAAGGATGATGGAATGCTTAGATTTAATGGAGAACGGCTGGTTCGCATGGAACAGAATTTCATTCCTCTTTGAAAATTTTGAGAACTTCTAGGGTTTTCTTCAGACTAGTTACGCACCTCCCTTTGGTCTGACTTTGTTGTGCATATATATTAGGCCATATTAGGTTAACAAAATTGGAATAATATGCATGCTTTCATTGAGAAAATATTTTCCTTCAATAATATGATTTTTTTTATATATTTGGACCAAATCACATCTTGCTATTTCTCCATAATATTTCCTTTGATATGCCAGTAATATGTGTCCCTTATTTGATGAGAAAAGATTCCAAATCCAAATATTTTATTATCTCTATTATTTATTTATTTAATTTTTCATTTTAATGGGCAAAATATCAAAATAAATAATATAAATAATATAACAATGCATGGGTCATCTTGGAGGTCGTGGGCCAGGCTATGAGTGTGATGCAAGCATAAAAAGTTGGGCCCATTTGAAGAAAAATGCATTTTGGGCATGGTTGACCTTGTGCAAATTTCTAAAAATGACCAACTTTGTCAATGCACATCTCTCTCAATTTTGACCCTAAGAGGGTGTTCTTGGACTTTTTAGAAAGCTTAAGATGTCCTCTAAGCAACCCTTTTGGTTTCACCTCAATTGGATCTTACATGTCCATGTAAGAAGCTTTGATCCAAAAGATGTTTTTGTTGACTTTTTGAAATGACCTATAATGTCTGAATTCATATCTTTTCATGAGTGTATTTCTTGAACTTGAGGGATGAATATGAGTTGTAGGGAATTGAATCCTCTTCAAAATGAGCCTTGGATAGGAAATTTATGATAATGTATGAGAAAGTTATGCTTGGTCAAAGTTTAGTTGACTTTTCCTATAGAAACCCTAATTTAGCAACTTTTGAGTTTTGATGAATTAGGAGCATTCCTTGAGGAATCATGATCATACCTTGATCAAATGATGGATATGACTTCAAAATGTTGATGTTGACCAAAAATCTTGAAGTATGACTGTATGTGGGTCACAGTTGACTTTTGACCTAGCATAGTTGATTTTCAGGCATTTGAGCAGATGACTGAGCAAACCTCTTGTGCAAGGCATGCAACTTGGCATGGATGGTCTTGAGAACATACTAAGGCAATATAAATCATTTGGGACCCTAGGAGTTCACCCATATTTATGAAAATGGAAACCCTAGTTTGAGGTTCATTGTCTTAGGAAAGCATTTGCCTGATCAATCCTTGGGCATCCTTGAGCAAGTTGAGGATTTCAATGAACAGATGTTGAGTAAAATGAGAGAGAAAATTTGGGGGTACAACATATTCATTTACCGAGCAATCAGGAAGACGTGTTGTTTTTGAATTGGGAGCATGCAGAAGCTTAGGACCGTAGAACCCTTAATCCATCTTGGCCTTTTATGTGTAGTGCGGAAACTATGACGGAGAAATCCGGAAGTGGTTGTCACACGATGCTACACTCAGACGAGTTTTTCTTGAGAATATTACTAATTACT
Source organism: Vicia faba (assembly GCA_948472305.1). Classification (NCBI taxonomy): domain Eukaryota; kingdom Viridiplantae; phylum Streptophyta; class Magnoliopsida; order Fabales; family Fabaceae; genus Vicia; species Vicia faba. The sequence goes on along the minus strand of OX451737.1, from coordinate 259,112,683 downwards.
GAGTTAAACGGGACATTAGTAATATCCGAAGGAAAGATGTATAATATGGGAACCTTTTAGAACCTTGTTCGGCAAGTGATAAACTGTTAGTCCTTACCTTGTGGGTAGTACCTTTGACTCCATGCTTGTGACGTCGAATCTTTGAAACCCCCCATGTTTGTGATCTTTTGTGTGATTGTTGCATCATAGGTTCATGCACCAATGAGCATCCTTTAAAACATTCTGTTTCAAGGGACTTAAGGTTGACTTTTTGCAAATATGTCAGGTACTTTTTGACCCTATATTATTGGCGGAGAAGTGTTGGATCAACTTCTTCGTCAGGTCCGGGTAGCTTTCCACGGATAACTATCACGGGCTCATGTACCATCGGAAGGCCACGTCCTTGAAGGTGTCATCCATTAGTTTACACTTTAATGAGTTGGTGGAGCCTATTATTTTCATTTTGTTATTGATGGCAATAACATTCTCCCGAGGATATTTTTTACCGTCGTAGGCTGTCAACAACGGTGATTTGAATTTCTTTGGGACTTAGTCGTCCTATATAGCTTGAGATAGAAGTTGAGGTTCAGAAGCACCTCTTCTGGACCATTGTCCTGTATGCTTATTTGTTGTTGGTTTGTGAAACTGTCCTACAGATTTTCATTCTATTTCCTGAGGGCCTCCACCATGGCTAGTAGTTGTGACATGTTTGAGGGGTCTCCCAGTGACGATATTCTACAGAAGGTGAATTGAGATGTGGCCTAGAAATAATTTTACCAAGGCCCCACGGTGGGTGCAAATGTTCTTGCATAGAACAAATACTCGGTCGGCTTCCTGTCTATTGTTAGGGAGAGCTTACTGGAGTAAGTTTATAGAATGATTGGGGGATTTGGGAGCTACGCCAGTGAAGCGTGTGTCCCAAGATGAATTTATTGCTTATCCCTCTGTCGGGAGCCCCTTTATATAGTATGCATCCTTTGCGTCATAAAGAGCCTCATTTAATGAGTGACTCTTGAGTTTTATAACTCTATAACCTCTGCCATCTCCATGAATGAAGGAATCAAAGTAGTGTAATGTTGTAATGATTGCGCCACCAGAGGTTATAAGCATATAAGAGAGGAGATGATGACTGATCATATGCAGGTGCATATCGACCACCTACCTTATCAGGGTTGATGATGATGATGGGTTACTACCTGGGTCCGGGGATCATCTGATAATCTTTTAGCCAAACTACACCATGGATACCTTTGTTCCTGAGCCGACTACTGGTTTAACCTTTAGACCCACCGATTACTCTACCCGGTCAGGCCTATTATTTCTGGGATGTACAAGATGCTACCCAGCTTCTATACAAATATATCTTGATATAACTTTATATTTTACACAGGAGTTGTTGTTCATATTGTGTTATAGTCCTAATCTCTTCATGTAAATTTTTTTAACACATGAGTTGTTGCTCGAAATTGTTTTAAACAATATGTGCTTAATCACTTGTGTAATCTTCTTAGAAGAAGCAATCATGTAAACACAAAACCTTATCAATTGTTGTTGATTGATTCCTTGAGTGACCAAGTGAAGGTCTAATCTCAAAAAGACAATGGTTGTCGTCATTGTGGAAAATCCTGATAGGAGATCTTAAGTGATCAGATTTTATTGAGTCGGTGATTATTATATCTAATAAATTGGATCACTGAACATACCATTGAAAGGTTCCTTGAGTGACTGAGTGAAGGTCTGATCTCAAGAAGACAATGGTTGCGGTCATTATGGAAAATCCTGATAGAAGATCTTAAATGATACGATTCTATTGGGTTAATGATTGTTATTTCCGTTAAATTGGACCATTGAACATATCACTGAAAGGTTCCTTGAGTGACTGAGTGAAGGTGTGATCTCAAGAAGAAAATGGTTGTGGTCATTATGGAAATCCTGATAGAAGATCTTAAGTGATCTGATTTTGTTGGGTCAATGATTTTTATATCCGTTAAATTGGATCACTGAACATATCATTGAAAGGTTCCTTGAGTGATTGAGTGAAGGTTTAATCTCAAGAAGGGATTGGTTGCAGGTCATTATGGAAAAACCTAATAAGAGATCTTAAGTGATCTGATTCTATTAGGTCAATGAATGTTATATCTATTAATTTGGACCACTGAACATGTCATTATCTATTAGTCACTGGCGGTTACCCGTGCATTTTAATTAGTTTGGTTATAGTGGATTAAGTCCTTGTTAAAGTAAAATCACCATGAGGGGTGGACAAGATTAACCTTGTTAAAGTGAACCTGGATAAATCATTTGTGTTCTTTACTCTTCGTTGTCTTTATAGATTTTATCATTTGAGTGATTAGAATTTCTAAAGGGGAATATTTTCTATAAACCCAATTCAAACCCCCATTTCTTGTGTTTTCTCTACCTTCAATTAGTATCAGAGCTCGACTCTATTATTTATTCAAGAATAAAACACTTAACTGTGTATAGAAATCTAGCAAGAGAAAATTATTTAGCTGCAACTTGCTCAATTGATTGAAAGAGTTTCTTTTCAAAGTTCTTTCTGAGAAGAAATCAAAACTTTCGATAGGAATCAGATATGAAGACAGAATCTCTGGAATCAAGTTCTCATAATTTTGAAGAGTCAAGTAACTGATGGAAAAGGAATTCATCTTCTCAAAATCAGAAGTTCTCCATCAAAATTTAAGATCAATAATCAGTACTAAAGATCATCAACTGAATCATGTCATCTGAAACATGTTCTTCTGCAACGTATGCATTTGCATCATATGTTATATTCAGAAGTTGTGAATTGTTCGAATTTATGATATATTGGAATATATCATGTCAAAGGTTGATGCTTAAGAAGTAGTGAACTTCTCCTGAAGTATAGTGTTTTGGTTGTGATATTAGAATCAAGAAATAGAAGTATATATACATGATGCATGGAATTATTCAATCAGACTCAAAATCAAGTTTTGATTCTTCATCAAGTTTTGATTCTTCATCAAGTTCTGATAGTAATCAGGTTCTGAGATGAAGATCAAGTGTTCTAGTCAGACTCTGATGAGTTTTTGTAGGGAACTGTTTCTTCTCTATTCTATGTTCTGAAAACTCAAAATTTATTTTGTAAGTATTGGGCTCAGGGGGAGACTCTGAACATGCATAAATGAAATTTTGGGATTAACAAATTCAGGGGGGGTTGTGAGCTTAACTCTGAATTTTTCAATTATGGTTATTACCCTGTATAAATTATTCTATCAAAACACGTGGTTTTGTCATCATCAAAAAGGGGGATATTGTAAGAACAATAAGTGTTTCTACATCTGGCCTTAAGATTTTGATGATAACTTTACATGGTATCATAAAGAATAATTGTATACTCTAATGGTTTCGTTCTAGTGTGTAGTTGTTGTTGTAATGTTCTAACTCTGATATCAAGGTGTGTAATGGAATTAGGTTCTGAACATAAACACTAATAGAAGAAAACATTTGGTTATGACTTACAATTGAAGTTAAGATTATGGAATTCCTCTTATGCAACGATTCTTAGGAACGTTAGTACAAGAGATTCTGATTGGGGCTTTGTGGTTAAGCTTTATAGGCCTCCAAAAGCTTTGCTTCTATGTAATCCAAGTTCTGAAGAGTATGAAGATGAGGTTCTTCTAAATAAGTTATGATGCTCTGAAGAAAAAAAGTTCTTATGACCAAGTGTTGAAGACTCTAAAGTCAAGGTTCTGATGGGACAAGTTCTGAAGACTCCAAGACTTAGATTATAAGACTTTTTGAGTGATTCTTCTACAACAAGCTTCAAACATTCAAATTATCTGAAGCCTCTGAAGATTAGAATAAGTTCAAAATGGTTAATGTGTGATGGTGCACAAAAGGTCCAAAAAGTGTTATGTAACTTCTACCCTCTAGGGTGGTGTAAGGACAGTCCTTTAATACTATAATGTCCATCACTCTCATTGTGACTGTTGGGAACAAACTGTTGTTTTCCATATTATCTTTCTACCCTTAACGGATCTCTGTCTACAAGCTAAGTAGAAAAAAAATCTATTGAACATAAGGTTAAAGTTAAACGTTGTAAAGTGACAGACAATGAATAGTATCACTCTGTAATGCCCAAACTCGTACACCTTATTCTATCTGTTGGGAACTAACCATTGATGCAGGAAAATACTTTTTAATCCTCACAACGTCTCTCTCTCTCAAGGATATAAAATTAGATCAAAGACTTGAAGTAAACTGCTCTTGGCCATCAAGCTAATAATCTGTGGATGTTGAAGCTGTCAAAGCTGCAACGCTAAACATGTTGAAGACCACTACCAAAAAATGAGAGAAAATAAAGAAAGATAAAGAAGAAGAAATCTACAAGATGCTACAAAACTATAATCATATACATCTTGGTAGATCTCAGAAGAAACAAAGAGTTATTGCTCGTAACATTCTCAACAAGAAGATGAAGAAGATAACTACAAGATGTTACCCTACTTCTGATCAAATACATCTTGGTAGAACTTTATATTTTATATAAGAGTTATTAATCATGTTGTGTTATAGTTTTAATCTCTTCATGTAAACAATATGTGCTTAATCACTTGTGTAATATTCTTAAAATAAGAAATCATGTAAACACAAAACCTTCTCAACTGTTGTTGATTGATTCCTTGAGTGACCAAGTGAAGGTCTGATCTCAAGAAGACAATGGTTATGGTCATTATGGAAAATCCTAATAGGAGATCTTAAGTGATTATATTTTGTTGGATTAATGATTGTTATATCCATTAAATTGGATCACTGAATATATCATTGAAAGGTCCCTTTAGTGACTGAGTGAAGGTCTAATCTCAAGAAGGCAATGGTTGCGGTCATTGTAGAAAATCCTGATAGGAGATCCTAAGTGATCAGATTATGTTGGGTTAATGATTGTTATATCCGTTAAATTGGATCACTGAACATATCACTGAAAGGTTCCTTGAGTAACTGAGTGAAGGTATGATCTCAAGAAGATAGTGGTTGCAGGTCATTATGGAAAAACCTGATAGGAGATCTTAAGTGATATGATTCTATTAGGTCATTGAATGTTATATTTGTTAAGTTGGATCATTGAACGTGTCATTGTTTGTTAGTCATCGGTGGTTTCGCGTGCATTTGTAATCTATGTGGTTATAATGGATTAAGTCCTTGTTAAAGGAAAGTCACCTTGAGGGGTGGACAAGATTAACCTTGTTAAGGTGAACCTGGATAAATCATTTGTGTTCTTTAATCTTCATTGTATTTATAGCTTTTATCATTTGAGTGATTAGAATTTCTAAAGGGGAATATTTTCTATAAACCCAATTCAAACCCTCATTTCTTGTGTTTTCTCTAACTTCATAAATAACATCATACAAGACATATATATACAACTATGTTTTTGTTACTTCCTAAACTCATGAATCTCTAACTATGACAACACAATTCATATTATCAATATTAAGATACAACAACAACAACATAGTTCCATCATATGATCTCACAACATGAACATATCATCAATCCAACAACCATATAAAATTCAACACCACATATTGTAACACCCCAAAACCCTCACATAATCTATTATAGAATTTAATTAAACATGATGAAACCTCTTAGGGTGTCACACACAAATCAAACATAGCCTGATCTATAACATGATTTATAATAGAATAATTCAGAACATGTCATTGCATGCTCACTATTTCACCCTAAAATTTACCCTCTCATTTTTAACCCTAATTGTCGTGTGGTTTACATTATCTGCATTATCCACTAGGTTATGACAATCACAATCATGCATATCATTGGTTTTCTAAGATATGGGATCAAGGATTTCTTGTGATTTGAGTTTTCCCCACTTTTAAGGGTGATTCATATGACCATCACACTTAAGTTAAGGTTAGGTTGAAATCTCATCATCATGATTATCTCCTCCTCAAGTCACAAGTTCATCTCATTCAAAGTTTCTCAAAGAAATATCAGGATATGGTTTCAGCGTGGTTCCAATTAGAGTTTACTCTAAGTTAGGGTTTTATGTTGGGTCTCAACATCTCAAGTCATTCTCTTCACTAATCTCAAGAGGCTAGGTTTTCATAATCTTTGGTTTAAGGTCATTACAAGTTCCTTTCAATTAGCTCAAGATTAGGGTTTTGGTCAAAGTGAACACGAGGTTGAATTTTTGACCAAAGTGTTAGTACCCTGGTTTTAGGATTGACATCAGTCTTTACTTTTATTATTACAGTGCCATAATTTCAATTGGTATCAGAGTAGACACCCTGTTTTGTTTATTGGGTGAGATACAAGGAGATAATTTCCAGGTATTATGTTGAAAGAATTAGGTTATAACAATAGACCACCTTTGTTGGATAGTTCAAATTATGACTAGTGGAAGGTTACAATGATATCTTTTCTAAAATCTATAGACATTAAAGCTTGGAAGGTTGTTTTTGAAGGATGGGAACATCCTATTTTAAAGGAAAAAGATGGAAAAGTAATATCTAAAAACTATAAGAAGATTGGGATAAAGCTAATGATAAAGACGCTATTGGAAAGTCCAAAGCTTTGAATGCTTTGTTTGATGGAGTAGACAAGATTGTCTTCAGGTTAATTAATAATGTACTGTAGCCAAGGATGCTTGGGAAATTCTCAAGACAAATTATGAAGGTACCTTTAAAGTGAAGATCTCAAGACTTCATCTTTTCACCTCCGAATTTGAGAACTTAAATATGAATGATGACGAGACAATTCAAGAATATCAAATGAAGATTCTATAAATTGCTAGTGCATCAAGTGCCTTGGGAGAGAATATGTCAAAAGCAAAGATGGTTAGAAAGATTCTTAGGTCCTTGCCTTAGAAATTTGACATGAAGGTCACAACTATTAAATAATCTTAGGACATCAACACATGAGATTTGATGAGCTTATTGGGTCACTTCAAACTTTTGAATTGGCTATTGGTGACAAGGCTGAGAAAAAGAACAAAGGCATAACTTTTGTATCTAGTGTTGAAGATAATGAAGGTCATGTTGATCTAGACACTGATGAGGGTCTATCTAATACCATTGTGCTACTAGGGAATAAATTTAATAGACTTTTGAAGAGATTGGACAGAAGAGGGAGACCAAATGTCAAAGACATCTCGTATGACGTCAGTAACAATCTTGATACTCAGAAGAAAACAAGAATGGAAGAGAAGTCAAGTCAAGGCAGAGGCATTCATTGTTATTAATGAGAAGGATATGGTAATATTAGACCTGAATGTCCCAACTTCCTCAAGAATTAGCAGAATGGTTTCACTGCATCTTGGTCTGATGATGGTAAGTCAAAAGATGAAGATAATTCTAAGACTTCCATACTTGTGATGGCCCTATCTGGAAGATGGGCAAGTGAAGTTGAAGCTTATGATGATAATGATCTTTATAAAGACCTGGATGTGTCCTACAAGGATACTTGTGACATGTATGATGAAAGCCTCAAGAAAGAGGAAGAACAAAGGAAGATCGTTGTTGATTTGGAGAATAAGAAGAAGCAACTCTTATGTATTGTCTCTCATCTACAAAGTGAGGTAACTAGCTTAAACACCAAGCTTAACTATATGACAAATATCATAAATATGGTGAAAGAGGATGAAGATGACATAGTTCATTATTAATCTGATAATAAACTTGTTGTACCCTGATTTTTTCCCCTAAGATTCTTCTATCATCTCATATCAACTCAATCACAACAAGGTCACACTAGGGTTTGGTTCTTCTTCCTATCTTTAAGTTTTCTCATGAGGAATCACCAAGCACCTTGATTTGTATAATGTGATCATCTATGTTTTGTATTGATTAACTTTTAACTAACAAATACAATGAAGTCTGCCCTAATTGATGATGTTATAGGTGAAAGCACAACACATTTCATCAGGTTGATTTATAGGTTCATGAGTCTATTTGCATGCCTTATTCAAAAAAATTTCATTGAGATTCAAGCTTCATCATTGAATATGATTTGAATTAATATCATGACAAGGTATACCATGATTTATCATGCCTCAATTGGTCAAATAAAATTAAAAGATGCAAGGGTTGATTGAAATTTTTTGACCTAATTGGATAAGTTCTTGATTTCTTGATCACAAGTGCATAGTTCTATCAATTCTTAATATTTGGAAGTGGTTATGGTTGCTATGTTTTCTCATTATCATCCTCAACAACTTCTATTTACATTACAACAGTATTTGTTCAAGAAATTTTGTCAAAGTTGAAAGGGGTTCCCAAGGCATTTTGTTTCTCTAGGAGCTAGGGTTTTGAACTTCTAAGGGCTATATCTTGATCATCTTTTGATATTTTTGAGTGATTCAGAAGACATGCTTCACTTTAAAGGGTTATCAAAAAATCACTTCAAAAGTTTCAATAAACTTTTGTGTGGAAGATGACTAATGATGAATAAATATTACATGTCCTCTAGATGTGTTATAAAATTCCCTTATGTGACTTCAAAAGATCATAACTTGGTCAATTTTTATCTCCTTGAGCCCATTAATTTTCCATAATGATCTTAAGGATGTGAAATTCAACTCTTATTTTATGTGAAAAGCTTGAAAGTGGATGGAAGATTCCCTAAGAATGCAAAAGATTATAGGTCATCTCATGAATTTTCACCAACTACACAAGGCCACAACTTTTTCAATGCTTGTAATTTTATAGTGATTCAAGTTTCACAATTCTCTTTGGGAAGTCTACTTTAAGCTATCAAAATTTATCAAAGCTCAACTTTGGAGGAAGACCTTGTTTGGAATCAAAACATTATAGGTCACTTTTGAAGAAAAAATTAGAATTTTACTAAGTACAAAAAGTCATCATCTTTTTCTCAACTTTGACTCATCACAAATTTTAGCTCAAGCATCCAATTGATCTCACTCTTTGCACCTTGTAAGGTTTGTAACCGTATCTTTCAAATGCTTCAAGAATCATGCCATAAGACCCCTTGAGCTATGAACACCATGGATTTAAAGTTGGTAACTTGAAACTGAAGTTTTCTCCAAAATCAAAATTTGAAATCCATAATTCAGCTTCTAATCACTAACTTTTTGCGTCTTTTTACTTCTAATCATGTTTAACAATCTTCTAGAAGTGATTAGAACCTTGAGACGCAAGTTTTGGTTGAGTTTTGAGAAAAATAGAAGTCACACTTTTCATGCTTGCAACTTCACACGAATCCCACCCAAACTTCATCATTCCACATGCTTGAGCATCCCATTTGCTTCCCTATAAATAGAGGGTTATATCTCACTCATTTTGTCAAGCTTAGACAGCCAGAATCACCCTGCCCAACTCTTTTCTTAACCCATATTTCTGTAACTTCGAATTTGGTTTTACAGCCTTTCGCAATCCATTTTCTTTGTCAATTCTTCATCCTTGAACTTCACTGAAGCTAACAGAAGAAGAACCAAGCCCTATAGCATCCTAAATCAAGCTAGCCAAGTCAAGTTTCAAAGCTCTGAATTTTAACTTCAATAGGTAGATTCCTTCATCAATTATCTCAAATTTTTTTACTACAATGAAGCTCTCATCATTCTGATACTAGCCAAGTATGTTTAATTTGAAGCCTTTGATCCAATAAACTTGAGATCAATTGTTAGGAGCCTTTGGTCTTATCAATCCTCTAATGAATCTTCATAAATTTTGGAACTAAATGAATCATTTAAACATCGTTGTTGTTGCCTTGAGATTTTCAAATTAATGATATACTTGATAAAAAGCAAATGAATCTTGTTATTGATAGGCTTTGATTTTATCAATCTTCTAATGAGTTTTCAAATGCAAGTTTCAAGATGGTCATTCAACTAACCTCTAATTTCTAACCCATTAACAATTGACTTTTATTTTTATGCCTTTTACTTTATGCTTTTACTTTAAGCAACATTTCCTTTAGCATTTTCATTTTATGTTATTTTCATATTTGCTCATTGGAGCATTTATCTTTATGTCATTTTGTTTGGCTCACTTGAGATTTTCATTTTCTCTTTGAAGATACCTAATAATCAACTTGAACAATAAAAAAATTTAATGTTACTTGGACTATTTGGTTATTATCCTTGGCATTTTGGAGTTGTGGACTTCTTGGACTTAGGATTAGAGATCTTGACCTACCTTGAGACCTTGTGACTTCAATTGCAATTTTGTCTGGAGTTCTTGGGGTTCACCCCAAGACATTGGGTTATTTGTTTTCTTTGTGTGCATGTTATTCTGATTATATGCTTTGTCTGTGATTGGGAATTCATCTGTATACAGTCGTTACTCTGCCCAATTTTTGTGAAGACTTATTACCTTTGAAGCTTGGTTTTCTTAAGAGGTTTTGTTATCTTTGCTTGTTTGTTTTCAAATCTAAAGGATGGGAATTCTACATTGACTCATTATGTAAAATGTTGGCTTCTTGCTTGTTAGATGGTTCTTTTCCCTAGCTTTTACCTTATGCTTTAGGATAGTCCCTTCATATCCTCTCATCTTCTTTAATTTCAAAAATATTCCCCCTCCTTTCAAAACTATTCTTGTTTTTAAACTTGAACCTCTTTCATAATAAACGTCCTAATTAAACTATTACAAATTGTAGGCAGATACAATAATATGGATAAAAATAATAATAAAGTGCGCGATGAAAATTAGATCGACGAGAAATTAGGGTTTTGACCCTTCTAATCAAAAGAAAAATGTTTTTGTTGTTTTTTAATAAAATAAATAAGTTTTCTAATTTAAATATGTAATTAATTAGTTAATTAAATTAATTAATAAAAAAAATGGCGTATTTTCGGTTTTTTGTGTTATTTTAGGAAAAAATAAAATATAATTAAGTTAGTAAAAAAACCTATTTATTCTAATTGTTTTAATTATGTACAAAAAAGAATTAAAATTATCAAAAATTAAAAGACCTAATTAAATTAATTAATTTTTCAATAAAAATAACAATCTAGACCTAATTTATGAAAGGGTATTTTTTGTGATTTTTTGATAAAAATAAAATAATTATTTGGTTAGTAAATAAATAAATAAAAATTAAATGAAATAAATAAAATATAAAAGAAAATAAGGAGAGAATGGGCCTGAAAAGTAATTGGAGGGGTGCAGATTTCTAGGTCCAAAAGAGTGAGTTCCGTTTGACTTTGTGGATCCAGTGTATTGTGTTGACTGAGGCTTCATGGTGGTCTCTCCTGGATGGCCATCATATTTGGCCATCTGGTCACTTGGCGTACCAGATCTTGAGGGAGTATGATAGGCCTTTGGCTTGTATAGGCATGAGATTACCTGAAATAAATCAAGAAAAATGTGTTTGGTGGAGGCAGGGGTCGAACCCCTGACCTCAAGCACTCCCACGCCTTAGCACCAACCTGGCTACCACTGGGCCATCTGCTTCTGTTTGTACATATAACGAATAGTAATAATAATATATAAAAACAAGAATTAGTGGAGAATCAAAAAAAATGCACGCCAGGTTTGAAGGGGCCAATGGAATGGTGACACAAAGATCATCTTCTTCCCCTCTACGTGGGTAAAAGTGCCAAACTTTTACCTACAGACGTTTGTCCGTAGCTATAAGCATAGCTTGTTACAAAATCCTCCATGAGCCATATAAATGAAACCTAACGCCATGGTTGGATTCGTCTCATCATTCTGAACATGATGGTACCATTCATCAAGGCTAATATTTCCGGTAAATAAAAACCCTAATTCGAAGCTACAAACCCTAACAATGGCACATTCTAGTACAGATCAAATAAATGCAATTAAACCATACAGAAAGCTTGCATATGTTTCATAGATCCAGAATATGTGATTAATTCATCCTAACAATGCCTAAATCATTCTAAGCGATTTCAAGATTTCAAGGATATCGTGATGGACTTACAGAGCTTTTTGGGACTGGAAAGGCTTGGTTCTTGATTGCTTTAGCTTGCTGAGACTCCCAGGAATCAATTGGGATAGGTAAAGAGTCTTGTATTGGCCTCTAAGTACAAATTCGATTCACCACTTTTTCTTGATTTTTTTCAGTTTTGATTCTTGTTCATGCACCTGTTTTCAACCTTGTTTTTGGTCTGCCTTTGTTCTATTTGTATCAAGGAACGAATTAGGTTTGAAAGAATGCATCCAATCTTCCTCCATCAATGAGTTTGATCTTGATTTGATTCACCTTTAAATCTTTCCAAAAATGGCCTAAATCCAATATTTTTGTCCACCCTAATGCCTTGCACGAGTTTGATTTGATACTAGCTGTAATTGAAACCTGAAACAAGCACAAAATCTTTTGTTTTCAATATTTTGGATTTTATATGATTTGTTTTGATTTAAATTGAATTAATTCAAATCAAAATCAAAATAAATAATAAAAACATGATAAGGACAAGTGGCAAGGGTTAGAGCTCGTGGACTATGTTTCCAACTCAAAACAAGTGAAAAAGATTGGGCCCATTTGGCAAAATTTGATGTTTTAGGCATAGTTGACTTTTGGCAATTTTGCAAAAAGGTCAACTTCACCAATGCATAACTTCCTCAATTTTGACTCTTTGAAGGGGTTCTAGGACTTTTTAGAAAGCTTCATATGTCCTCTAACCAACCCTTCTGGTCTCATCTCAATTTGATATTCCATGCTCATGTATGAAGCTTTGACAAAAAAGGTGTTTTTGTTGACTTTTCAAAATGACCTATAATGTCCAAATTAATAACTTCTTGTGAGTTAATATTTTGAACTTGGGGATGAAGATGTATTGTAGGTAATTGTATGCTCTTCAAAATGAGCTTTGGATGGGTCATTTCTCATAAAGTATGAGAAAGTTATGCTTGGTCAAAGTTGAGTTGACTTTTCCTACAAAACCCTAATTTAGCAACTTTTGAGTCTTGATGAATAATGAGCAATCCTTGAGGAATCAAGATCAACTCTTGATAAAATGATGAAATATACTTCAAAATTAGTATGTTGACCAAAAATCTTGAAGTTTGACTGTATGTAGGCCACAGTTGACTTTTGCCCTAGCACAGTCGATTTTTGGGCCTTTGAGCAATTAACTAAGCAAACTTTCTCTGCAAGGCTTGAAACTTGACATGGATGATATTGAGAACATATTAGGACAATTTTGAGCATTTGGGGTCCCTTGGACTCAAGTATCTTGATGCAACATGAATCCCTAATTTGAGGTAGACTGCCTTAGGAGAGAGCTTGTCTGGCCAACCCTCGGACTACCTTGAGCAACTTGTGGATCTTTCTTGAAATGTTTTAAGAAATATGGGAGGGCAAATTTTGGGGTACAAGAGCTTCCCCTGTTCAATATTCTTAAACCTGAGGATATAGATTGGCTTTCGTTCCTTTCGTGATCCGAAGGTGGAAGATGATTGAACACTAAAGTGCCCAGAAATTTGCACTCGCATGAAGTGGTGTCCGTCTTGCGATATCGAGAATGGGCTTAAAGATGCCATTTGGAAATTGCTGACGAGGGGATGGGCTCAAAGATGCCATCCGAAGGAGTGTCGATCGCATAAGAGATTCCTTAGCGAGAGCTTGTATACCTGTTGTTGAGGAAAATTCCACTGGGGAATGTTGATCTCTGTCTTGAGAGAAATAGAATTTTATGAGCTTCATCGTTCATTATTCTCCTGGTGAGTCGTCTCAGTTTGAATTTTAGGAACTTCCGTCGTCCGTATTCTACTGAGGAAACATCTCAATTTGAATTTTAGGAACTTGGTCATCCGTATTCGACTGAGGAATCATCTCTGTTGAATTTTAGGAACTTGGTCGTCCGTATTCTACTGAGGAATCATCTCAATTTGAATTATAGGAACTTCGGTCGTCTGTATTCTACTTAGGAATCATCTCTGTTGAATTTTAGGAACTTGGTCGTCCGTATTCTATCTAGGAAACATCTCTGTTGAATTTTAGGAACTTGGTCGTCCGTATTCTACCGAGGAATCATCTCTGTTGAATTTTAGGAACTTCGATCGTCCGTATTCTAATGAGGATTCATCTCAATTTGAATTTTAGGAACTTCGGTCGTCCGTATTCGACTGAGGAAACATCTCTATTGAATTTTAGGAACTTCGGTCGTCCGTATTCGACTGAGGAATCATCTCTGTTGAATTTTAGGAACTTCGGTCGTCCGTATTCGACTGAGGAATCATCTCTATTGAAGAGGAAAATTGAATTTTAGGAGCTTCGTTCGTCCGTATTCAATTAGGGAATCATCTCTGTTGACATTTAGGAACTTCGGTCGTCCGTTATTCTACTGAGGTAAAGGCTTCATAGCTTGAATTTTGTGAGAATTTGATTGTATCTTTCCTAAAAGGTAAAGGTTAGCTGTATGAAATGCATGATATGTATCAAGCGATGATGTTCTCAAAATAAATGAGATTGTGTTGTATGATGTGTATGCATGTCATGATGTATGGAAATGTGATGTTTTTAGCTGGGGAAAACAAATCCTGGATTGCTGCTGGAGAAAAGAGTTGAATTCTTCGTTTCCGCTGGGGATAGTGAATGAAGATGATTGTGAGAATAAACCTACAGGAGAGGATAAATCCGCCGGGGAATAAACTGACGAGGAAATAACTCTGTGGGGAGTACATACGCTGCCGGAGGATCTGTTGATTTGGAGAAATAAACTCAGTTGGGGTTGAGTTATTGTTGCTGGTGATAATAAACTCTGTTGGGAAATGAGTTTCTGTTTGTGAAAGGAATGAACTCCGCTGGGGATGATTTTCCAGTTGCGATTTCGATGGGATAACTTTTTAGACTCTACTGGGGACAATCTTCCAGAGTATACTAGGGATAATTTTTCAAACTCCGCTAGGGATTATCTTTTTGGCTGGTGACAGATAAACTCTTCTTGGGGAGAATATTACCGATCCATTCGCGGTTGTGAGCCTCAGCTAGGGAGAATGGTGTCTTGTTCGGGCCCGTTAATATCATTGTCTTTTTCTTACTCTGCAAGGAGTGAATGTGACTTAGTCGTATTCTTAAGCTAAATCTATCCCTATACCTGGTGGATAGAGCAACTGTAAGGCTTAGACATTTCTTATTTGCTCCTGTTCCTGATATTATGAGTAATCGCTTTTTGTTTCGCATGTAAATATTCATGAGCAACAATCATTGTCAAATGCATATATCAAAAATGAACCATTGGATGTTCTTTCAAAACAAAACAGAAAAAGGGAAATAATTTAAAATTTCTTTGTGAAAATGACTTGTATTGATTTTGAAGTCAGCCTGAAAATAGGCGTTTTTTTTTTGTACAAGAGGTTGACGTCCTAGTAAGAGAATGCTGTCGAAGAAGCAGAATTTATACAATTTGTGAAAAACAAAGAAAAATAGCTTATGTGAATAATCCCACTGGGTTCCAAATCTGCTATTGCCTTTATATCCTCGAGCATCTCATCACTTTGCTACTCGATTGAAGGTAGATCAGATTGTTTGGCGTCGTCCGAGCTTGATAGTCGATACCGAAGTCTGGTTGCAAGGTGATCCAATGAGACATAGTGTTACGCCTTAATCCCTAATTTTTTCCTGGACCGCCCTTTCGGGTTTTCAGTCCACCGGGATACCCTTTTTAGCCCAAGCTGCCTTTTCAGGTTTTCGACTTGCCGGGTGTACAGTTTTTTGTTTTCATCCATTATTTTTGCCCAAACCATTTTGGTTCGCCGGGAAGCCCTTATTTTTGCCTAGGCCAGTCAACCTAGCGGGTCTTTAATTATACGTAGTATCTTTTCACTATGTCTGCATTGACGGGGTGCGGAAGGTCGTCACCATCCATGGTTGTTAGAATCATAGCTCCTCCTGAGAAAATGTTCTTAACCACAAATGGCCCTTCGTAAGTAGGGGTCCATTTTCCCCTGGGATCACCTTGTGGTAATATGATGCGTTTGATCACCAGATCCCCGACTTCATACTCTTGTCGCCTGACCTTCTTGTTGAATGCCTTGATCATCCTCTTTTGATACGTTTGACCATGACAAATAGCAGTAAGTCTCTTTTCATCAATTAAGTTCAGCTGATCAAGCCGGGTCTGGATCCAGTCATCTTCGCTCAAACCTGCATCCTTCATAATCCGAAGAGAGGGTATTTGAACTTCAATGGGCAAGATGGCCTCCATGCCATATACCAAGGAATAGGGTGTTTCCCCTGTTGACGTCCGCGCTGAGGTACGGTATCCATGAAGAGCAAACGGTAACATCTCGTGCCAGTCTTTATATGTCATTGTCATCTTCTGCACAATCTTCTTGATATTCTTATTAGCCGTTTCAACAACCCCATTCATCTTCAGCGGGTAAGGATAAGAGTTATGATGCTGTATCTTGAACTGCTTGCAGAGCTCGGTGATCATCGTATTGTTGATATTTGTAACGTTGTCCATAATGATCCTCTCAGGTACACCATATCGACAGATCAGATTGTGCCGAATGAACCGTGCCACGACGTTCTTGGTTACAGTAGAAAAGGAAGCTGCTTCAACTCACTTTGTAAAGTAATCAATCGCTACCAGGATGAAACGATGCCCATTAGACGCAGTGGGTCTGATCTCGCCGATCATATCGATGCCCCACATTGAAAAAGGCCAAGGTGTCGTCAAGACGTTCAAAGGAACTGGAGGTATGTGCACCTTATCAGCATAGACTTGGCACTTATGACAGGTCCGAGAATGTTGATAACAGCCGACTTCCATGGTAGACCAATAATATCCTGCCCGAAGCATATTCTTTGCCATGGTATGTCCACTGGAATGAGTTCCGAAAGTACCTTCATGTAACTCTACCATGATCTTTTCTGCCTCGCTCTTATCCACACAACGCAGTAAGGTCGAATCATGGTTACGCTTGTGAAGGATACCATTACTGATGAAGAACTTCGCCGCGAACCTCCTCAAAAACTTCTTATCATTAACAGATGCACCCTTGGGGTACTCCTGAGCCTCAAGAGACCTTTTTACCTCGTGAAACTAGGGTTTATCTGCTACCTCCTCAGTCTCAATGTCACAACAATGTGCAGGTTCGTACAACCTCTCAATGGTAATCTGGGGAGCCTCATTGTCCCACCTGACTTTGAACATAGAAGACATCGTAGCTAGCGCGTCCGCTAACTGATTCTCCTCTCTGGGGAAGTGTTCAAAGGTTATCTCCTCGAAATGTGGAAGCAGCGTCAACACATACTCCTTGTAAGGAATAAGATTTGGGTGTTTCGTATCCCACTCGCCTTTGATCTGACTGATCACAAGAGCGGAATCTCCTAATACACTTAAGAACTTAATCCTTGGGTCAATTGCTGCTCGAAGACCCATAATACACGCCTCATACTCCGCCATGTTGTTGGTGCAGTTAAAGCATAATCGGGCGGTGAATAGAGTATGACAGCCTTCAAGAGATATAATCACGGCGCCAATGCCATTACCCAAAGCGTTTGAAGTTCCGTTAAAGCACATGGACCATCGGGATCCCTCCTCAGGTCCTTCATCAGGTCCAGGCTCTTCACAGTCAGTCACCAACATGATGTTCTCATCTGGGAATTCGAAGTTCATAGATTGGCAATCATCCACTGCCTGATGTGTCAAATGATCTGCCAACACACTTCCCTTAATTGCCTTTTGGGTCGTGTATTGGATGTCATACTCAGTCAAGATCATCTACCATCTTGCTATTCTTCCGGACAAGGCAGGCTTCTCGAAGATATACTTGATTGGATCCATCTTTGATATCAATAGAGTAGTGTAAGTCAGCAAATACTGTCTCAGCCGGCGAGCAGCCCATGCCAAAGCGCAACAAGTTTTCTCAAGCAACGATTATCGAGTCTCGCAGTTGGTAAACTTTTTGCTAAGGTAGTAAATAGCATGCTCTTTTCGGCCAGACTTGTCATGCTACCCCAGCATGAACCCCATTGAATTGTCAAGTACTTTCAAGTATAAGATCATAGGTCTTCCTTCAACTGGAGGCATCAGAATAGGTGGCTCTTGGAGATATTCCTTGATCCTTTCGAAAGCAGCTTGACATTCATCGTTCCATCTTACCACTTGATCTTTCTTCAGTAACTTGAAGATTGGCTCACAGGTAGCGGTCATGTGTGAAATGAATCAGGCAATATAGTTCAGAGTTCCCAGAAATCCTATGACTTCCTTTTCAGTTTGGGGAGCTGGAATTTTTGGTATAGCCTTCACCTTTGTAGAATCCACTTGAATACTGTTGCACCCCAAAATTTGCCCTCCCATATTCTCCAAGAAATTGCCAAGTCAAGTCACAAAATTCCCCAAGGGTTGTGCAGCTCAACTGTCTCCTATACAGGCAAAACTAGGGTTTGTGTTCTGATCAAGAATTGGAAGTTTTCAAAGGCCCAATCAAGTCTCACATGCCTACAAAGATGGTCAAGCATCCTCATATCAAGTTTCAAGGCATTCAGCTCAAAATTGCACAGTCAAAACCCTAAATTGCACTACAGTCAACTGTAGGGGCAAAATGGTCATTTGACAGTCAAAAGTTCAAATTTTTGGTCAACATATCATTTTGAAGCCACAAACATCATTTGATCAATGCTTGATCATGATTCTCAAAATTTGGCTCAGAAAATCATCAAGATGCAAAAGTTACTATATTTGGACAGCTGAAAAAGTCAACTGAAATTGACCAGGGCATAACTTTCACATGGATTATCAGAAAAATTCCATCCAAAGCTCATTTTGAAGAGAAAGACATTTCCTACAACTCATCTTCATATTCCAAGTCCAAGAAATGCTCTCACAAAAAGTTATCAATTTCAACATTATAGGTCATTTTCAAAAGTCAACAAAAAGAGACTTTAAGTCAAAGGCCATAACTTGAGATTGGTAAATCAAAATGACATGGGACCAAAGGCATTGGTTAGAGGACTCAAAGACCTTTCCAAAATGTCCAAGAACATGTGAAAAGCTTAAAAATTGAGCAAGTTGTGCCTTGTGGAAGTTGGGAAATTTTTGGGAATTTTGAAAAGTCAACATTGATGCAAATGATCCAAAAATGCTAATGGGCCCATTTTTCTTCCAAGTTTCTTCATGCCAAGCCTATGCACGACCATTAAGCCCAAGGGGAAGTATTTTCTCATTTTTTAATTATTTATTTGAATTTATATCAATATTAATTCATTTAAATTATTTAAATATGTAGAAAATATAAACTTGACCTAAAAAAATCTTTTTATGCACATTCTAGACTCAAGATTTCGTGCACATGCTAATTAGGAAAGAATTGGACTAATTGAGCTTAATTGATACAAAATACATGAGAAAAAGATTGAAAAAAAGATCCTTAACAAATCAAATCTCCAATTCATAAAAGCAATGGATTTTGATCCAATTTTCTTAACCTAATTACTCACTACATATGCAGGATGAGAGACCTAATGGAAAGAGACTACAAGCTGCGCCCCAAAAGCCATTGCAACATTGAAAATTTTCCATAAAAACACAAAACTGATTTCAAGGTTACAGGGGAATTCAAGGCTCCAAACTTGGTTCAGTAGCTTCCTTGACAAACTCTGAACGTGTGCCAATCCCTAACATCAACCAAAACGCAAAGAAGTGGTATCTATAACTCAAACTGTAAAGCAAAACTTTTGAAATCGTATATCATGATTCATACATCTTTGTGCATTTTTGTTTATTGATTCTTGTTCATATTGAAGTTTCCAGGCTAACCATTACCTTTAATTGCGTTTTTATTGACCATACGAGATTATGCCATGTTTGAGATTCTAGGGTTACAGGTCTTCAAAATTGGGGCTTTAGCGATAAGGAAAAATTAGCCCATGAAAGTATGACCATTCAAACCAGCTCATCAAGACGAGGAGACCTGGACCCTCGCGATCAATTTATTGATGTCATAGCGCTAGTCGCTATTTTCTTGTAGCTAGCCTAAGACCACGCTTCCAAAACCGCTGCCATACGTGCTTGATTCAGAAAAAAATAAAAACAATGGGGAAGATGATGTGTTGGCGAAGCGTGATTCGCTAGTTTGAATTGCGCGCGTTTTTAACCATTACGCGTGGGTTTTGCTTTTTATTATTTATTTAATATAATATGTTAATTGAAACGTGATGGCTCAGCTGGCAGGTGTAGGTGCTTGTAACCCTCATGACCTGGGTTCAAGTCCCAGGTCTACGTTATTCCAATATTATTTTTCATCAAATATTCATATGCAGCTTCAAGGGTTAAGGCGCATCATACATATTCCTGATCAACCATCCACGTGCGCGCTAGGATCCAACCAATGGCATAGATTGAAAGCACACCATGGACGTAGGTCAACATGGCTGTAGGCGGTCCAAAAAGTCAAACGGACTCAAAGGCAAATGGGCCTGAAGTGTTAAGGCCTTACCTCTAATTTTGGGGCCACCCCCCCCCCCCCCCCCCCCCCTGGTTTGCCTTCACTAATCTTTTTTTATTTATTTTTATTCTTGTTTTAATAATTACTTTTATTTAATTGTGTTTATTTAATTAATTAGTTTTTTTTTTAACAAAAATACATTAAAAACTTAATTAAAAAACAGAAAAGGCAAAAATATAATATTTATTTATTTAATTATTTTTATGAATAAATGCATGTAAATATTTAGTTTTAGTTAGGTTGCAATTTTTAATTCTTTTTAATAACTAAAAAATCCAAAAATATAGAATTAGGTTAATTGATAATTATTATATACCTTTTAAATTTTCCTTTTTTATTATAATATTAGTTATTTATTTATTTTTATAATTAAATGTACATAAGTAAAAATTAGGGTTTAATTTAGGTTAATATAACATTTTCATAATAATTAAAAAATAATTAGAATTAGGTGCACATTTTATTTTACTTTTAATTAATTCTTTTCCATTAAATCTTAAAAAATACAAAAATACCAAAAAAAACATTTAATCTTTAATTCCAATTAATTCATCAACTTTAATTTTTTGCAAAAGGGTCCAACGCCCATACTTTTAATTATTAATTTCGCGCATTTTACTTTGTCGCTTATTATATTTATGTACATGTCCCAAAGCCTTGTAACAATTTTATTTCTCGCACTTTTATTCGCTTTACTTATTTTTTCAGTCAAATCGGGTCCGGTTTAATTTTGGCGATGTGGACCCGCGCCATTTGTAATAGTCGTAGATTTATTTTTCTCGCAAATATTTAACTGTTAAACAATGCATGCAAGAATGAATGGCCCCTAATTAAAATCAAGCGTAGATCACAATGAACATGACAAGACAAAATAACTGAAATATGACACACGAATCGCACACACCACCCCTAGGGTACGCCTCACTGTTGCCTTTCGAAAGGTGATCGTCGAGTAGAGGATGTCTTAGCAAGTCCTCATGATCCGGGAACCTGGCATGAGGGTAGCTTCTAAGGTGTCTTCCCATTGCTCTGGTGATCACCATGTCCCGAACCCCGAATTGACCCGAACACCTCCAACGGTGGTGCTACCTACCTCTCAATGGTGGGATGGCACTACTTTTAAGGACATCTACACAGACGAATTCCTTAGGGTAGGTAGGTTCTCAAGGATACTTGCTCTAATCTCAAAACAAACTCAAAAAGACTTTTCACACTGACACTTTTCAAAAGCTTTCAAAGCAAACTTTTCAAACACTCTAACGTACGAGTCGAACTGAAATTTTTCAAAGAAACTTTTTTAAAACCCACATTGAAAAGCAAACAAACAATTTTGAAAACACATTGAGCAAGTATATAAGAGCCCATGGATAACCATGGATAGAAAGGGTGCTAACACCTTCCCTTTCTATAATCTACCTCCCGAACCGAGAGCAATCTCTTTAAGGAATTTTTCTGTGCTTTTGTCCTTTCCATTTGGAGAAAATAAAAGACGGTGGCGACTCTTGCTTCCGCGACATTTCGCGAACCAGCGTTAAACAGTCAGTTCCAGATCCACCGATCACAGAACTGGCGACTCTGCTGGGGAACCCTTAAAGTGAGGTGTACCTTAGGATTAAGATCACTGTGTTTTCAATTGTCTTCTTTGCTTGCTTTATTATTGTGGGACTGTCTTGGGAGTTCTATAGATCCTAACCCGGATCTGGGGGATACCTTTCTTAGAAAGTAGCAACAAGGCTGTGAGGGAACTGTGCGGGGTATACCGACATGGTTGAAACAGTCTGCTACGTTGATGTGGCACTTTGGTGTGTACCGGTAACCCTTGAGTTCAGTCAAGGAGAGTACGGGGCCTCCGCGTGGTGTCGTGAAGCATCAACAGACCTTAGGAACCTTAAATTGAACTATCTTGGCCTCTTTAGGGTAGTGAGATAACTGACTTTGGTGCAGTCCGAGGTTGGTTGATACTCGATACTACACTCAATTGAGGGTTGCTTTCCTGGAATATTTCGGTCGCCAGTTCAGTGGCTAAATCGAAACGATGAACAATGAAAGCAATCCCGTGATATTGGGAACCCTAGAACCCGGTTACTTTGATTAGGACAGGTTGAACCCACCAACTTCAAGAGGGTAATACCCAGACCCCATGCTGGCCTGAACCCTAAGGGCTCTTTTGTGTGACTTGTGTGCCTTCGTACTTGACTATCTGCGTGCTTGTCACCTGACACTTGTTTCTTGCAGGTTTTGTTTATAGTCCTTAACTAGGACTCAGGACAGGGTTTACCAAATTACTTGCAGGTCTTGTTTATAGTCCTTAACTAGGACTCATGACAGGGTTTACCGAACTTCTTGCAGGTGTTGTTTATAGTCCTTAACTGGGACTCATAACAGGGTTTACTAGATCTCTTGCAGGTTTTGTTTATAGTCCTTAATAGGGACTCATAACAAAGTATACTGAATTTCTTGCATGGTTTGTTTATAGTCCTTAATTGGGACTCATGACATGGTTTACCTATGCGACCCCATGCATAACATGACATCATATCATTGCATACATCCTAACCCATTTCGAGGATCTCCAGGGCTTGTGATGCAGGTCATGATGAATCAAACATCTAGCAAGGGGCAAAGAGGATTTACTTTCCTCTAGCCAAGGTTGTCAGGGGCTATGACCCACTGGATATGGTGAGCCTTTGACCCTTGAAGAAGGACTCTCAACAATATGCAGTGCCTTCAGTCAAGCTACCGGTTCCAAATGCTAACAAAGTCTCTCTGTTTACCCCACGAGGTCCTTGAAAACATTGCATGCATATCATACATCTCATTGCATTGCAGGTATCCCTTTGACAGGTTGCTTACCCTTCGTCGCTGTTTATTTCAGCCGATCGTCATGAATCCTGAATCTTCAACCGAGCACACTATCAAGGACCTCCAGGCTCAGAACGCCCAGTTCCAAGAGCTGATCATGAATTTGACTCAGGGGCAACAAGATCTGAAGGCTCTGCTCTTGAAGAAGGATAAGAAGAAGAAGAGGACTGTCTTGTTCAGCCCTAGGCGCAGATCTGGGAATACACCACAAATGGAAACTGAGAGGACAACCCCATCTGTGAGGGAAAGCAGTCACCATGAGAGAGAGGTTCCCAGTCCAGTGGTCTCCGACAACGAGACAGATTTTGATGAAGAACAGTACCCTCCTGCTGATGACAGATATAAGCAACTGGAGGATAGGTTGAAAGCTATGGAGGACCAACAGGTACCTGGGCTGGATTTCGGAGATCTGGGTTTGTCAACCGGTGTGATTATCCCGCATAAGTTCAAAGCACCATCCTTCTCTAAGTACGACGGGGCGTCTTGCCCCAAGCTGCATCTAAGGTCCTATGTTCGGAAGCTTCAACCATATACGGTGGACAAAAACTTGTGGATCCACTTCTTCCAGGAGAGTCTTTCAGGGACTCATCTCGAATGGTTCTATCAGCTAGATGGGACCAAGGTTCGTAACTGGGAGGAGTTGGCTACTGCTTTCT